>ARYC01000981.1:0-53696 GCA_000711775.1 Oxytricha trifallax | reverse complement strand
CCATACCCCGAAGAGAAGGAATTACTAGCTGAGTTTAAAGATTGTCTTAAAGAGAAAATCAGAGATAAAAATATCATTCATAAATTCTTAGTGAAACAAGACAAACCTACAATTAATAATGTAAATATTTATTGGATGATTTATTTTATATTGCCAATAACTTTTAGAAGGAATTTGCAGACATAATTAAAAACTAAATATAAAACAACCACAATTAGATCTAACTCATCTAAAATTTACAATTAGATAAATCGCCTCTGTCCTATAAAATTTCTGATACAGACACAAACTCTTCACCTTATACTATTCACACTTAAAATTTGAGACAGTCTCAAAGTCAAAAAGACATAAAAAGAAACTTAATGATCAAAGATTTTAATATGCAAAAATTATCATAGACAAACAGCAGCAATAAACTGGGAAATTTGGAACATCTGTCGCTTTTTAAAGCAAATAGTTAATAAGTTTTAAAAAAATAAACTTCAAATTTCAACTAAACTTCTACCTAACTAGGCAACTATCAAACTCTAGGATCAAGACTTTTACAATAATTTTCCACTTAAAATCTAAACCCTTAAAAGCGCACTCTAAATAAATATAACTCTTAATCATACTTGTAAAACATGATAAATCACACTGAGATAACTGAAACAGATTCTATGGCTTATAACACTTTGCCTGTGTCTCCTGATCTTTTGAATTACAAATAGCAATCATAAAAAATATCGTAAAATTTGGGATAGAATTTAAGCAGAGAGTTTCTTGATTAAATCAGCAAGGGAACTTTGATATAAGAGTAAAAACAGAAAAAACACAGCACGAGCAGAAATATATTGATGAGTTAACATTCAAGCTAGAAATAATAGAAACTTATAGATGGTCTTTAAAAAGCTGCTTTTGAATTTAAATGCCTTAAAACTGATAAATAATGGTAGAACAGCTTAAAAACCAATTTTTTACCATAGTTTAAATTATAAACTAAGGATCTATAAGTTACTTAAGAAAATGTAATTTGATATAGCATGATTTTTATTTCACTTTAATTCTTGCAATATATTATTATAAATTAAAGATATACAAATAGCTTGAATTATTCTTGAATTAAATTAATAATTGAGAGATAAAATCAGCGCTCTTATAGTTACATAAATTTTATAGATAGATAGTTTTCTTCACACATTTACAATTTAAAGTTGGTTTTCATTCGATTAACATTAAATTTATGTCATTACATACTGTAAAAAAAAGCCACTCTGATTAATTTCTCATCATTAAATCTTTATATATTAGTTGTAATACTTAATCTTGTTTAAATTTATTATTATTAGGTGTTTAGGTTAAAGTTATTTATATAGTTACAGGTTTTCATTTGATTGATTGTATATTTATAGTTAGATATTGATTGAGGAGTATCTTCATTCATTTGAGTCCATAAATTCAACGTCAGTGGTGGGGTCTTAGTCACTTGAGTGGTTATTAATAGTTGCTTCGTTTCCTCTGGTCAATAATTTTTCATTATTTTCTTGGAATTTGATATTTTTGTTGATTTAATTGTTAAATTGAGCTTGTTGATGAGTTTGCTCTAAGTGGAGAAGAGCTTCTTCATCGAACTGATTTATCAAATGGATTTTATGCATATGATTAAGGTAATTTACAAAATTAAATAAGTTACTGGTAATCTTCTACTGTTGACATGTTGTTAATGTCGTTAAGCCATAAATCCTGATTTAGCAATTCTTAAACTGAAGGTCTCTTTGAGGGATCATAGTGAAGCAGCTTAGCGAATAGTTATTTCAAAGATTAAGGAATACATCTTGTGCTCTAGTTTTAAATTAATAACAGCATTAAATACTAGTTAAGAATCCTGGTTTGAGGATGTACACTGAAATACTAGTCAACTAAATATTCATCTCCTGAGCATAAGAGATGGAAGTAAGGATCATTTGGTGAGTTAGTGGAGAGAGGTGGGAATCCAAAATACATTAAGAATAATAATATTCCTAGGGAATACATGTCTGCTTTTTCACCCAAGTAGGATGGTTAATTTACACCTAGCTAGTATTTATTCTAGTTTTACAGCTCATTTTACTATATTTTTTCTTTACTATTTTGATCATGGTGCATATGCTACTCATTTTAAGAATCTGTTTCTGAAGTCATATCAAAGGGGTACTATTTTAGAAGTTTATTGAGTTCTATTACTTAAATTGCTTCAGGAGAAAGATACTGGACTGTTCCCTTGGTCTTAATAATGGGTTAATCTAATTTTTCACAAAATGCGAAATCAATAAGCTTCACTCTATAACTTGCATCAACAACTAGATTCTCCAATTTTATATCCAAATGGGAAATTTTGCAAACTTAATGCAAAAAGTTTACTGCACACAAAATCTAGTAGAAGATAGCGTGACAGAGTTTAGCTTGAACTAGAGTTTGTCTTGATTTCACATACTAGAATAAATCTCCCTTATCACAATAAAGCAAATAATAGTATGATAATTATCAAACTAGTCTTAACTTAAAATTATAGGTTTACTCAAAGACAATGTATGCAGCTTCAACTTGTTAAAATTCCTAATTTTATTAGTTTTGATTGATTTTATCAACGTGTTATTATTTGTTGTCATTAATTTTCTCTTTTCTTTTTTAAGCTCTAGTCTATACTCCACGTTAAGTCTTGAAGCTAAAACTTTCCCTTTCTTCCATAATTTCTTTCTCTGATTTTGCTTCCTCATTTTTTACTGAATGGACAAATAAAACTATAATAAATGAGTAATATTTTAACTTATTAAGACTAGTTAGGCATCAAAAGTTCTAATTAAGTTAGAGTTGTAGGAGGCATTTTAAGCTTGTACTTTAAATATCACAAATAATTTATAAGACATATAAAACTTTGTTGATAAGAGAGAGAGTTTCGAATTCCTTTTAGAATAACTCAAACTCCGTGGCATTTGAGTATACCTTCATCACTCTCAAACAAGCAGATTCTTCGAGAAAATTCGTCTATAATTAATTAACGTGTTCACCTATATTTAAGGAATCTTGTTGAGAATAATGAGTTGACTCTCGGCTGTCATGACTAAAATCTTGACTGATTGCACCATATTCTTGCTAAGAATCTAACTTCACTTAATGATTAACTTCCCCATTTTATTTTTAGACATTAAATTGCGCAGATTATGAAGTTCTTCTTTGTAAATTTAACTGAACCAAGTCTTTGACTAAATATACTGAGCCTCCTGAACCTTTGATTAATGAGTCTACTACAATGTACCTCTCGCTCACTATAAATCCTGGAGGAAGTTAAGACCAGTCAGTTTTGAGTGGTTAAAAGTGAGATTGGTCATTTTTTAATTGATTAACAAACTGATTTTGCATCATTTAGCCGTCGCACTAAAGATCTTGGTCTTAATTAAATTCCTAGTCTTGAGGTTTCAATTGAGACTCATCCCTAGTAGTGGTGTGTGTTACTACTGGTCTTGGCTTATTCAGAGCTGATTTAGCAACTTTCTTTGAAACTCTTTTCTAAACCACTTGCTGAACTATCTGTTTCTAATTTGGTGATGGTTAAGATGGTGATAAACTCAGCGACAACAAATGTTATCCATTACTCTGCTAATTCAACTAAGTTTCTCGCTTTTGGTTCACTCTCTTAACAGAGTTCATATCACTCTCTTTTGTCTCAAGCTACCTGCTGCCCTCCTAGAAGAGTACAGGGGCTGGTTGGGTCATGATTTGAAACTGTGGGTCGAAATTAGTGCTGGCAAGTTCTTGCTTTTTATAAGCTCGTCTTGTTTGCATTTGTAAATTTTATGTGTAAATAATATGATTGATAAAAGTTAGATTGTAAGTTATATAAATAAAGTTACTAACCAATCGATTTATATACAGTTAAGGGTAAAAAATCTTAATCATAATATATTATAAAAATAAGAGGTTATCTTCACGAATCACAAACGATAGCTTTTAATAGCGATAATACTAAAACTTAATAGAACTTTTTGTTATAAAAAAATCCTATATTTGTTTTCCCACTGTACCATGACCTTAAATCTTAACTATTTTTAAATATTTTTATTAAGTGGTATAATGACAATTTTTCTATCTTCCTAATTGTCTTTTTTTTTAAAATTTCAAATTAAACTGTATTTATTTACTAATTTTCAATTTATTTTTTATAATATTTCATTTGTCTTATCTTATCATTATAATTTTTTCTTATCCGTCATTTCAAAACATTACAAATTACAGACCAACCTAAAAAGAAATGAAAATTCCCTGAAACTCAAAAAATATAGAGAAACTATTTCTATTATGTAAAAATGGCACTTAGAAGATTTCGGCATTTATATAAACTTATACCTTTACACATTAAATTTCTTGGATTTATTTCTATTTTATTGACTTAATTTATCTATTTTTAGCATAATATTAATAAATTTTAATAATAATTAATCTATATACTATCAATGTTGCATGAAATATATAGAAATAAATAGAAAAAAATTAATTAAATTAAGTATATATTTATATAATGGCAAAAGAAGATAAGAAGAAGGAGGTGGAGACTGACATCACAAAGCTTAAGTGCTGGGGCAAAATCCAAAACTAATAAATTTCTCATATCTTAATCACTCCTACTTTCAAGTGTGCAATGATCTGCTACCTAGTATTTGCGATTATTAGATTAATTTAATAAAAGAATACTAAATTTTCTTTGATTATTCTGGGAGGATTCGGAGTATTGTGTTTTTTGTAAGCGAACAGCATTCATGACTTAACAATTCGCTATGATGATTAATGCAACGGTGTGGCAATCTGCCAAGTTAATTTCACACCTGATCATGATTTAGTTAATCCAAAGATCTACTATCAATTGTAAGTTATAAAAATGAAATATTTGAAAAGGAAACATATTCTATTATCATATTTTATAATTAAATTGGAGAACTTTTATGCAAACCATAGAAATTTCGTGAAGAGCAGAAGTTACAAGTAATTAAGAGGAAGTAATTTGGGCTCTGGCAGTTTGACCACTTGTGATCCAATTATCAGAATGAACGATCTTGGTGACAGCATCCCCAAAATAGCTATAGATGGGACAACCCTAAGAAGCGACGACATCGCTTTCCCATGTGGTTTAATCGCGAAATACTTCTTCAACGACACTTATCAATTAAGTTACACTTTGAATAAGAGTGTGGTGGCGATTGACGAGAAGAACATCGCTCACTAGGTTGATAAAGATTATAAATTCAAGTTGCCCAGCAACGGCCAGAGCACTGCCTGGTTGGACGTGACCAACGAGCACGTTATGGTCTGGTATTAGATGGAAAGTTTCCCTAATTTTATCAAGCTGTGGGGGCATATTTGGACCACTTTAAGAGCTGGAACTAATTACACCATCTCTATCTCAAATGTAATACTAATTATCATTATAGAATTTTGGAAATTTTTAAAATAAGTTTTTCGTATAATTAATCTCAAATAAATTTGACGTTGAGGGCTTCGACGGCAAAAAATACATTTACTTAAGTGAAGTGAATGCTTTCGGAGGAAATAATAAATTCTTGGGGATAGCCTTCCTGGCGATGGCAGGAGTAGTCGTATTCATAATGCTTGTCTTTATCGTGCTTTACTTTGTCAGACTCCAAGGAAAAGACTTGTAAAATTGTAAATTTTTATTGAAAAAAATAAACTATTTTTATTATAAGTTTACTCTACAGAAAACTTATAGTGGTGAAGAGCCGATATTATAGCAAATAAATAAATACAGTTATATATACGCATAGAAATTTGTATAAATATTAATGCTTTGTTAATTTTCATATGAAATATTCATAAAAATATTAATCTCCAAAAATACTATTTTCTATGAGTATTAAATCTTAGTGTTTAAACTAAATATTGTATATTAAGAAATATCAGTATACATAGCAAATTATTGTAAAATTTAATATAAGTAAAAAGAGTTCTAACTAGTTAATGGGCAATAATAATACATCAAAGAAATCGCAATAGAATACGGATGACGGTACTATAATTATAAAATTATATTATATGATACTTCTTTATTTATATTTTTATAAATCTAATCCAGTAATTTAAGGTAACTTTGAAGGAGATTAGATAGTAAACTTGATAATTTAAATTAGAAAATATCACATAATATATTTATCACAAGTATAGTAACAGTGAATAATGACTGGGATAACCCTTTGAAAAGAGGAGAGTGCTTGATTAATTTACTCTATGAAAACTAAGATTTACAGCCCAATTAACTCACAAAAATGAATATATACTACAACCCAGACTTTAAGCAGATTATTCTTATATTATTTGAATTTATATATATTTAAGATTCATATAAGACCTCCTTAAATATCGTAAGATGAGATGGGGAAGAAATATATTTTAAAAAATGAGTAAACTGTCTGTGAATAAGGTAAAAAGTTCATTGCTAATGATAGAACAAGTCTTTATAAATCTTGCATTAATTTGTTTTAAAAATACAAATTCTATACGAATTGGTGGTTTCTCACTCTGACATTTGCCCAAATAGATCTTTTAGAAAAAGATGTCTAGAAAATAATGTAGATCCCGTGCCCATTTCTGTAAGGAATACTAACCTAGCTGTTTGCTCACTTATCTTCGATAAGGATGATTTATAAATATATGCTTACCATATAATTTAATATTTTTAGATGACAACTTGCTGCTAACTCGTAGATAGGCTAGACTGCATTTTTTCCCAAGAGCCTGGGTGGCAGCTGGCGGTGGAGTGGAATTGGGCGAATAATTAGAGATTGCTTGTCTCAGAGAATTAGAAGAAGAAACTGGCATAAAGATAGATGCAATACCTTTTAAATAGAAACTCGATGGGCCCATAAAATATAATAGGTTTCATTTTGAGTATCAAAATGAGCCTGTCATTGAGTTTTATCCATACTACGCCTTTGAAAGTGCTTCGTACAAAGATAATATGAGCTATGCACCCGCTCGCTCTACTCATTTGATTATGTTTTATGTTCTGAAAATAAATAAGCACAAGGATGAGATTGGGTTGAGATTGTAATATACCGAAGTTGACTATGGTGCCTGGCTGTCTAAAGAAGATAAATCTAACTCTATATATGATTTTATCAATTTTAAAAGTCATTTGATTTACACTGGAAATGCTTGCCCATAAAACTAAAGATGAGGTAATTTAAGGTTTTAAACCGAAAGATAGAAGTGGAGAGGTTGTTCCTTGTGAAATAAATAAGAATTAAATCATGCAACTCTATACAATAGAGAAAGGTGAGGGAATTGGAAAGGCTCATTTTATGGCACTAGATTACTATTTTAATACACATTTAACTGAAAAATAATAGGTTATTGAATGAATTAAGAATGATGCAATCATGTGATAAGAATTTTATTATTTATGTCTTAATTTCTTATTCATAGAATTACTAAGATTATGTGTGCGAAAACATAACAATAATCTTATTTTTCAAAATATAAATTGCTAATCATACAAGAAAGATGAAGCTCCTTAAAACTAGTCATTGTAGTTTTTAAGAACTTCAAAATGCTATTAAAAGTGAAGAAATAAAAATTTATCGTTATTTTTAAACCAAGTCTCTTAAAGCCATTAGTATTCAAAGATTAACATCCTCTTTTCATACTTATTGTCTCTCTAAGAACTTAAATGTCAAGATTTCTTCAATGCTGTTTGGTCTCATTAATGGGTTTTGATCAAGAAGTGCCATGATTATCTCGATCAATTCATAGTCTATTTCTCCGTTTTTATATTGCTCTTTTGTTGCTGGATGTGAAGAAAAAAAGTACTTGTAGCTATGGTTGCCTCGATAAAAGAATTTATAGAGTGAGTTATCTTTCTAGGCGATAGTGAAAGGTGGAATACCAAAAACAAGTATGAAAAGAATCACTCCCAGTGCAAACATATCAGCTTTTGCTGGGTCATACCCGATTTCCCTTTCTTCGTAAATTTCAGGGGCTTTATACCCATCTGAACCACGGTTTAAGGTCATAAGTTCTTTAGTTGAGTGACTAAATCCTAAGTCACATAATTTTACAATGTAAGACTATGCCTAGTTGCTGTTTTGAGAGCCTTTAGAGTTTTTCATAAGCAAGATATTTTCTAGCTTTAAGTCTAAATGAGCGGTTTGGTGTTTTGAATGTAGATAGTTGACTCCATCTAGTAATTAATTGAACAACTGCCTTACAAGTGGCAACTCTAGAGGCCCATTCTCAGCTACAAAGGTAAACAAATCTCCTTCATTGCTTAAATCAAGGACGAGACAATCAAAAGTTTTGGCGAATTACAAAGCGACTAGATTTTCATCAGAAGAAACAGTCAGGTCAAATAGACTACTGGTTGCGGAAATTTTTGCGTCTTTCATATACATATAGGCAGACATAAAATTGGTACATATACCATCATTTTAAACTTTCTTATACAAGCTGTGCTCAATATGAAGACTCTCCTTATAATCATTCTTAAACACAATTTTAACTGCGAAGAATTTAGATTGTTGAGAGGAGTTACAGTGGATCTAGTCAGAAAGAATTTCTTTATCAATTTCTTCTGATTGTAATAGACTTACTTTATACACTAAAGCTTACAATCCATCACCTATAAGGGAATGTACTCTCAAACTATCATTAAAATATAATGAGTAATTAAAAAACTATCATTGATTTCAAATAGCCATGAGTCATCAGATTCCTATTATTCAACTGTATTCTCAACTTTTTTCTCGTTTGAGTTGTAGTTTGATGCCGAATTAGATAATAGCTGATCTTTTAAGTCTTTATTATGATCCATTTACTATGTGAAGGTTTACTATAAAATAATATAAACTTGTTAAATATACCTAAAACCCCTTTCTTTTTATATTAAAGTAAAAATCAATTTACTAGATATTGACTTTAATACGTCAGATTGAGAAATGTGGTTAGCGGTTTGATAAATAAATTTAAATATTTTAATTATATTTTAAACCTATTGGCAATTACACTTCTTATATAGTTTTACTGACTAATATTCGCAGTTCATTATTAAATGGACTTAGACCAGTAATTAAATTTTATCTCATACTCTTTTTGAATTTTACAAATTTCTAATCTATTTATTGAAATATTAAAAAATATTTAATTTATTTGAGGAAATAGAAATTTATTTAAACCTGTAAATATTATATTTTATTTAGAATAATTTTTTTAAAAATATATTGATTTATAGTATAGTAAAAGTTTATAGTAATTTATAAAAATTATAAAGCCAATTTTATGTCAAATAAAATAGTCTGAGTTTGATAAATTTAATAGCAAGCTTAATGTTAATTTTAAACCGATAAACCCAAGAAATATGAAAAAGATGCACAAATATAATTTGAATTTCAAGTTTAGCATAATAAATTAATTAATCGAGAAAATATGAGTTAACTAAGTGAGAAAAATATTAACAAAATGGAAAATTCTCAAAGTTTTAAAGACTTTTTGAAGTTAGATCCCGAGTATATTCACCATAATTAAGACTAAAACTTTGATAGTTATAACGAGATTTTCATGCCAGCCAATGGCTTTGATAATTTTGAAGTTACATCAGCACATTAACTACAAGAAATGCATATAAATAGTGAAATATATCATTAAAAATTTCATTTCTTTTGTTATGATAATTTAGTTTTGCACTGTGAGCTCTAAGATGAGTTTAAAATGAGTACAAACCATGATTAGTAAAAGGTGTAGTAGAATTTCTAGGGGTAATAATAATAATACGAGCAACCAATAATCTTCTCACCTAAAAACTTGGAATAATAAAGAAGAGCTGGTGCTGGCCTGATTGGCTAAAATAGTCTGATCGGCATTCATCAGAACTTCCAGTAGGACCTATTCAGGCCTCACCAAAATGAGGAGGAAGAGGGTATGTTGACTCTAGAGAATAGAGATTTCTCAGAATAATTAATTGACAATTCGTCAGCATCTAACAATAAATATCGCTATGTAAATTCCTATTTAAATACAAATTTGTCTTTGATTCTGTATATTTTTAAAGAAATTAATCGCCTCGATTTAACTTAATATTCAGCATAATTTCAAATGCAAGAACTTGAAAGCGATATGAGCGATTATAAGATTTTTAGCGCGAAATAAAATTAACTTGACTTTTTTGAAAATCAACCTAGAGACATTAGTTACCATAATGAGTATGACTAAGAAAAGCCTAATATGTCAAAATTTGATGCTGAGTCTTTCAATTTACAGCAATATCAGAATGTGAAGTAGGAATACGACCCTAACAATGAGTTGTCTCATCAAAAGACTAGTGACCAGCTGGAGTAATAATTAATGAGAAGCGAATTAAGTACTAAAAATGATTAATCAAATTACTCGATTAAGCATTAAAAACTGCAGCAATCACAAAAAAGCTCTTAAAAAATAAAGTTTGAGGAGATTTATGAGAATTCTATTGTTAACACTCATTCTTCAACTAACTCCTAAAACGAATAATTTTTAAATATTTTATTTAAGAAAGTAGTGATGCAAGTGAAGTTGAATCAGATACATCTTCTTCATGGCACTTAGGCAAAAGAGATTTGAAGCAACGAATGAAAGAAGAGGAATTGATTTTAAGAGACCACATTTTATTCACTTAAGAGGATCTCGAGCTAGAAATCGAACACGTGGTGAATTAAGACGAAAAAGTTCAAGAAATGCAAGTAGAGCTTCAAGAGCTCAAAAAGAAAAACTTAAACAAAAAAGACTTACAAATTCAGCGTAATCGCATCACAGCTTAACTTAGCAGGGACCGCAAGAAGCTGGAGAACGATTATCTCAGAGATGAACTGGTAAAAATGAAAAATAAAGTGAGAAAGATAAAACAATAAATAAAGTCTGGTCAGTCTTACTGCGAGCCATGTTCATAAAATTTAATTAATGAATTCAATCTTCCACTAAAAGCTAAATCAACAACTAACACAAATACTACATCACCCCGAAATGAAACCTCATCAGTGAGAAGCACAGACGATATAATTTCAGAGAATTTATCAAGAGGAGGATTTGTTGGTCTTAATAAAAGAGCAGCTTTGTCTGTTGGATTTTTGGCATTAGTAGCTGTCATTTGTATGGCGGGCTTGAATGGCCCAGCTCCCTTAGACTAGACTATGATCCTCTAAGAATAAGTAAATTAAAAAATTTCTCATTAAAGAAAACTAATGTTAAATGAAAGCCAGAGCAATAGCATCCGCTCTAAACCTATAAAGTAATTCCGAAATAACACAGCATTTAACGACATAAATGAGACGTCTCTAGTGCCTTTAAGTTATGTACAAAAGTAACAGTAGAAGTCTTATGAAGATAGCCATCTTGAGTATTTGAATGAAGACAAACTGCTACTAAGTTATTCTGATTATGAAGATTCGAATAGTTTAGCTAGTCAACTAGTCTCCCTAAATAACTTTAAAGATTTAAGAAGAAACTACATCAACAGACAAGCTGCAAGACTCTAAAATCAAAGTAAATATTTAAGGAATCAAATAACACGTAGCAAAGTAGTCAGTAATTACTCAGATCAGTTTATTATCTAGCCAATCAAACTTCAGTAACTCACTTTGCCCTACTACTACAATCAGGATGAAACCTACGAAAATCATTTCTTAGAAGATAACGAATTTTACAGTTATGAAGATTCAGAAGCAATTTTAGATAAGAATATACATGACTTTGCCGAACACAAATGGCCATCAGAATTTAAAGAGACAAAGTTTTTGAATAATGAGATTTAAGTCTACAGTGGCACAGACTTAGCCTATAAATATGTAGAGTCGTAGACTACCTCAGTTTACTGCCCAGCCTCGTAAGTTATCCTTCCAGAACAGACTAACAGCACAGGGAAACCCCCAGTTTTAAAGTAAGATTTTTAGAAATCATTTAAACAATTATAGGATGAGCAATAATGGAAGTCACATACCTATTCATAAGAGTGCCTTAGTTAACGGAGATAAACTTCATTTAGTATTGACATCAGACTAAATTGATATAATTAATCCCTAAGGCAATAGCATACTAGAAGCCTAATATGGTGACTTAGACTCTAAACCTATGTTTATTCATTAAATCATCATTATAAAGTAAATTAAATAAGATTTTATTTTATTTATAGTTATTTGATTGAGCTCTCATGCAAGATTTAAGAAATTAACTATATATTTGATAAATACTCCATTCAGTAGTGATAAAATAATGTCTAAAATTTTTTAAAATATACTTTGCAAGAACATAATTGTTTTCTTGTTCATAGATATAATACACAGTATGATAAGCTGTATTTATCTGATTAAAAACTTTACTATAAATTTTTAAACTGAAAATTTCATGTAAAAATTACTGTCTTTCTTTCTCATTGCACAAATCAACATGAAAAATTATGAATATTATTAATACAAATCAATTTTGAGAGTTTTTTAGATTCATTCTATTTTTAATAGCTTCATTTAGATCATTCTTGATTTTCTTGTACATTTCAAAATCTTGGTCAGTATATTGCAAATATCTTAAGGTTTCTCTTTACCAAGAACCTTTTTTCTTACTTTAATCATCTTGTCCAATAGCATGTCTTATAATTTCATCCAAATTACTTCCACCATGATAATACTGCTGTTATTACTAATCATTTAAATCTTAAAAGTCTAGGTGTAATTTATCTTTGTGAATGTTTTAGTAACCGTGTTATTAATGCCCTATAAACTCCTTTAGATTATCCCAGTCATATTCTCTTTTAAAATCAATTTCTTCCCATCCCTTAATTTTAAACCCTATATCCTGTTAGTGTCTATTGCCCCAATACCTCTATATATTAGCAAACTCTCTACCACGGAAATAACTGAAGTAAAGCAAGCCAATATTTATGACTATAAGCCAGAAAACCAAAATATACAATTATTCCTGTTTATGCCTAGAATCCTGAATTTTGAGTTTATTTATAGTAACCTTCTACTCCAGCTTTTTATATTCAAATTCTATTAGAGATAACTTATTACGTTTTTCCTAAGACTTTTAATAAGATTTTATAGATGACATTAAATCTGTGGGTTTCTGCGATATTTAAGAGTTCTCGTATATTTGTGTTGTTTATTGCTATGCTTCTAGTATTTAAAGTTTCAACTGTTTCTATTTGGCAAGTTGAAATGAGATATCTTTGAATTTTTATTGGGAAGTGACACTTTGTTAAGGCATAAATGGCTTCAGATTTACTTTACTGTCACTGTAATTAAACTTCTATAGTTCAGGGTTTTAAGAGTCTTTTAGTTATGATATTAGGGGGCTACTACTGCTCTCAACCTGGTATCTCTTGAATTATTACTGAATAGTCAAAGGGGATTACTCATAAATCATTTAGGTTTAATTCTAACTCTTCATTTTAATTTGATCTGTATTTTAATTATTAAAATCTTAATAGTTTATCAATAGTGGTGATTTCTCCAATCCGTTGAACTTTTTTGAAATATTAAATTAATCAGACTATTTGAAACCTAAATTATTTTAGTGAAGAGATTAACTTGTTAATTTCGATGGTTTTTAGCTGACACATATTTTAGTATTCATAATTTACTCTAATCTATCTTAATTCTCTATATTAATTGATTTTGTTTTGGCAATATTTTGAGATTTTTTATCAACTCTAAGTAGTGACACACCACCGCCCTTTGAAGCTGATTGAGAAATTATGGGGTCGTTGTACACCAATAACAATTAATTCTATTTGTGTTCTTGCCTTAATTATTGAATTACAGATTATTATTGTTTTATTTTTTATAATTAATTATTAATGTTATTAGTGGTGGTTAATTGTTTAGTACAAGTGTAAGAGGATTCTAAATTATTTTTATTTTGAGAATTTTGTAATTTCATGTTGTGATAAAATAAGTTCATATGTGCCATTGATTATTATAATTTTATAGTTTTTCTTTTATAAATTTGCTTTTCATACCTCTATAATAAATTAATTCATAAGAAATCAGATATTATTTGATAAGCAGTTTGTAGTAAGTGATATTTAAAAATAATTTGAATTTTAAATTTAATATAATTGCTCAACTTATTTATTTAAAAACTCAAAACAATATGGAGAATCAAAGAATCGCAAGTTCACATGCATTAAATCAAACCTAAAAAGATAATAAAACACCATCTAAAAACTCGAAAAAACAGCCTAATTATTATGATTAAGAGAGATTAATGGAAGAAGAAAAGAAAATAAATTAGAGTTAAAACACAACTAGAGATAACCCTAAAGAGGAAAGCAAGAATAAAAAGCATTAATCACAGAGAGATTAAAGTTCCAAAAGTAATAGAAATCAAGGTGAATAGGACAATAATCATAAAAAGTCTGGGAGCACAAGCAGTATCAAGACTCAAAACCCCTAGAAAAAGGAGAGAAGTGTTGATGAATGGTTTAAGTTACTATTGCAGGAATATATTCGTTTTTTACTCAAATATATATTTAAAAAATTGTAATTAGTTTTCATTAAGTCATTACTAATGCTTTTTTAATCAAAATTTACAAAAAATTTGCGATAGAAAAGCGAAATTTTTGTTAAGATAATCTTATCACGTAGCTCTATTAATAAAAATAAATACTAAATATTTATAGAAACTTAGAATTAAGACATCTCACTTTTGTTGTATAAATTGACAATGGTTTTTATAGTCAACTAAAAAAATTAGGTAAATTCGATTAAATTATATATAGCTTTTTATTTTAAGTCATTTTATTGGTCCTTAAAATTGCAATTATACTAAAATTAAGATTGTAACAATTTTAATTATTTCCCTCAAATTATTTATAGTTCTTCTATAACTTAGAGACTAGAAAAAGCTAAGAAAACTAAGAATGGGACACTAAATTTACCTCTTAGGCCAAATTTGGATTATTCTTTCTAAAACGCGTTCCCCTAGTAGTAAAGCGTCATCAAATCAGAAGAAAGTGGCTAAACTTCCAGATAAAAGCCTGTTCAAAGCCAATCAAATAGTAAACAAAACACTAAAAGTAAAAGTAATGGTGATAAGTATAAGTGTAGAGATAAGATAGAAATGACTAGTGATAGTCAAATTATTGAAAATAAAAAGATATATATTAGTTATACTTATTATGGAGATCAATTTTAGGAATTGTGCCAAAATTCTTATTTGAGCAATTTCTTTGTTGAAGATAGTTATACTCTTATTATTTATATTACCCTAAATTTCTAATATCAAGTCAATTATATTTACAAATGATTGATAATTAACAGATGCAGGAATAAGAAGTAATTCATTATCAGTTCCAGACAAATAATGATAACACTATTCCCGAGTAGTCTGATGAAAATTAATTTACAACTTTTGAGGATTTCTACAATACAGCCCATGTTTAAGACCACATAGAGAAATCTGATGATTAACAAATAGCTTAAAATATTTAAATTTAAGAAGAAGAGAAATCAGTATTTGACTTTGGAGAAGAATGGGTATATTCAAACTCAGTATCACCTATTTAATCTAAAAATGATAACATTAATAATAATAGCATTGCTGCAAAAACTCAGTCTTATATTTAACAATAAAGTCCATAATAGTCACCCATTGTGGCTAAAATTAAGAGTATAACTCAGCTATCACCATTACAGAATAAAACTCTAGAGAGAGTAAGGAAACATTCATAAAACAGTAGAAGTAGCAGCAAATCTAATAGCAAAAACAAGAGAATCAATCCATTTGCTGTGAACACAAGAGAACTGTCTTTTATAATTAAATGATCTATATTATTATGTGTCTAACATACTGGAACTATCAGATGAGTAGTACCAGGAAAGCACATAAATCATAAATCAAAGATAGAATTTACTAGAGTAAATTACACCAAGCTCAAGTAAATATAACAACAACTTCCCAACAAGTGATTAAATCCTCTAAACTTAGGCTAATTCTAGCGCAGATAAATAGCAGTAATAGTCATTGAAAAAGCGTATATATAGTGATTTGCAGTACGTAGATGATGAAGAGAAAAAAGATTATTCTACTGGTTAAATCACCAATGACCAGAATAAAAATGAAAATAACAGTAAAACCAATAAAAAACTGAAGTTAAACGATGAAATAACCAAGCAAAGCCAAGATAATAGCACAACTAAAAGAGACGATGACATGATAGATATATAAATACCAAGAGAAGTTTACAGAACAAATAACAACAACTTAGAGGAGTTGAAGGGAGTAGTCAATGATGACTGCCAAACTGATGATTAAAGCTATGTTAATGAGTAAAGGAAGAGCATTGATGCCAAGATTGATCATAAATTTAAATAGTAATCTCACCAAAATGTTTAAGATAGTAGGGATTAATACTTAGATAAACGTGAAACTGAAAATGATTAAGACAAAGATGGTGATTAAGAAAATAAATATGGTAACGAAGGGGATGACTAAGTAAATCCCTTTAATAATTTTAATTAGGATTTACGTAAATATAAAACAATAGATTCTCAATTAATATTTATTAATTGTTAAAAGTATAATGATTAGGCATATTTAACCTATAAAATAAAGCTTATTTCATTATTTATTATAGAGTCTTATTAATATTATTATTTATAGTTCTTATGAGGCTTTAGTATAATAGTAAGTGCAAATAATCAACACTAATAAGAATAACTAAAACCAAAAATAATAAGAAGCTGATGAGTTTGATACTTTATCTGATGATGAAATCGATGCGGATGATTACGATCCAAATCTAATCAATGATGATGAATAAACTCACTAAGAATGTGATTACGATCCAAACAATTCTATCAATGATGACAATGAGCAAGATGAATTCTTTGAAGGCCATGAAATAAAGTTTGATTATGAGAATTAGAATTATGTGATAAACTCATATGGCGATGATGGTATTTAAGCACAATTAATTATGAGTAAGGATGAATATGAGGGATTGTTTAGTGCTTTAAATGGCAATGATAATGATTAAAACGACGAATAAAGTGATATTATTCAAGAAGGCAGAAGAGATTAATAGATGGATGATTAATTTTATGAATGCAATACTGAAACTTAAGAATAATAGCAAACGGAAACACTGGAAGTATAAGCTCAAGATTCTTAAGCATTGCAATAACCTCCTCCATAAAATCCTCAATAGTATCAGAGAATAAAATCCTTGAGCTAACCAAATCATAATTAAGGATAAAACCCTTAATCCTCTAGAAATAGTAATGCTCAGAGACCATATTAAAACAACAACAACGGCAGACACTAGCTAACGTAATACACTCAAATCAGAACAATAAAATACATCACAGACACATCAATCCCTAAGGGTACTTTCGGAAGAATTAACATTAAACACCACATTTAACTGAATAACATACTCAAACGCAGTAAGATTAACTTATAAGGGAGTATTCCTGAAGCATCAAGAGAGTCATCGATTGTTTCTAATATAAGCAATCAACATAGTAGAGGTAACAGCAGATAGTCATTGACGAGAGGAAGCAAATCTCGAAATTTATCACCATTGAGCTTTGATGAAAAGTAGGAGGAACTCGAAAACAACAGCGATGAAGAGGTTAAATTACAGCAGCATTAATATAATAAGGGTGACTCTAAAATGACAGAAGACTATGAATAGAATTCCCTATAGATGATCAATGTAACTAACAAAACACACTCAGCTTAAAGTTTGCAATAGAATGCCCATTAATACAATGAATAGGAGATTCATCAAAACTCGCTTCAAAACCCCCCAAGTTAAGTGATGAATTAAAGCATTCGAAGATTTCCACAACCCATGAATCAGACACAGAACACTCAGGAACAACAGCAACAAGTCATTGATAAATCTCCAGTTAAACTTCAAGTTAAAACAAGGAGACAGTTGCAGCTGATGAACTAACAACTTAACTGAGTACTCGTAGATAATATTAATATTTTTTATTTGTTGTTTGGATTGAATAGTATAATTAAGTATTTTAGTATTTGTTATTTTTAAGTAAAATTGGTTTATTTCTATTAATTATTACTTGTTACACTTTCAAATTTATTAATTATAATTTCATATATAGTAAATATTGCAATAATAAATTAAGCAGTAATGATATTAATAGTTTTGAATTTTATAAATAAATATATAAAAATGAATAGCTTAAATATTTCAAACTTAAACTCAGATCCTAAGCAATTAAATTTCAGTAATCATATGCTTCATAATATTAATCCAATATATTGTAATGATGAGTAAAATTCTAAACAAAAACAATAGTAATAATGAATTCCAATAATAAAACAAACTTTCCCATTGAAATTCAATCATACGAAAGTAAATAATCTAGTCAAGTTAATTGCACTTTTCATGATATTAGATTGTTTTAGCTTTGGATTAACTAAAAAATTGACATAATAGAAATTTTGCAAAAATATGAGTAATACAAATTAATCGATAGATCACAAAATCAATTAGAGTAATAGTAATTAAAGTGTTGAAGGATAATTGAATGAGATTATATAGGATAACTTTATAGAAGACATTTCTATAAATAACCAAACTATTAATAATTCCAGATTGCTTCAAGATTAATAAGAAAGCTAATCTGACAAAAACACAAGTAGTGATAGTGAGTTAGGAACAACGGATGAAAGTAATGATAATATTGATGGTGATAGTAGTACGACTAGTATAGATAATTAAATAACAACAACTAGTACTACAACTTCTACAGTAAACACCTTGTGTTTGGAATACCTGAATGGAAACACCTTGATCTGTTCTAAATGCCTTAAATAATATTCATTTAATTTATTTGCACTGACGGGTATGCACTGCTCTTATTCAACACCACGTCAACAATTTGCGCTTAACTACTAACCAGTTCCACTACGAAATCATGCATAATCGACACAGACACGTACCCCTACGAGAAATCGATAGCTGATATGTTGGGTGTCGTATCTTTTAAATATGTGGAGAAAACTAGCAGTGTTTAATAGGGGTATTGCTTTGATTGTACTGTTTTCAATTATAATGCTATGTATTCTACAAGCTAATCTAATTAATATTATATAAATATATATAGGTATATAGATTATAATCAACTTGCAGTTCATGTGATTACAGTACTCTAACTAGTGATATAATTTAACATAGTATATTAAGTGCGAGTTTTGGCTGCACTAGTTGTGATGCTGCTGATGGATTTCGAAATGAACTGGTAAATTGTGTCGAAATATTGTTTTTTTATGAGATTAAATTAATTTTACTAAGGTTTAACATACAGGTAAGAAGCGGATTTGTTTACTAGAACCTGTGAATTATCAAGCCTCTATTCCCAAACTCCTATTGATTCATAGATATGTCAATTTTCAGAATATTTCGATACTACAACCCAAAAATGTTGTATATATTCTAATGGTATCATGAATTTTAATTATGATTTTAAATAAATGCTTGTCATGTTCAAGTATATTCCCCAATTGTGCTGCTTGCTCACCGACTTAATGCACTATATGCCTGGATAATTTCTACTATCACCAAAGTGCCTACAACCCAGTTACTAACTCAAGGCAGGCGATGTGCTTGTTTAACACTTGTCCAGTTGGCTATTGCAAAGACACTGATAGGAAGGTTAACGTAAATTATTCATATAATATTCTAATAATTTCATAAATAGTAAAAAATATATATAAATAGGTTTGTGTGAAATCAACATTATCAAATTGCTTAAAGTGCTAATAAATTTCTACGTAATCGCCAGTGATATAAAAATGTACGCTTTGTGAGAAGAGTTACTTACCCTTTACTGATTTAAAGAATTTAATTATAAAACACTTCTTCATATATTAAAGCACTTTGTAAGGTGGTTTTTTGTAATTTAATTTACTGATCCCACTACAACTTAATAAACCTGCAAATTGCTCACTGGGTCTTCTACTTGGAATTATTTCGTGTAAAGTGGAGCTCCTCTTCGTCAGCTAGATTACAACTATGACCATACTTTAAACACTGGTTTATCTCCCACATTTGCTTTCTTACAAATTCAAGAAGCTTTAAATGCAATTCATAAGCGATAGCAAGTGAACTATGTAGCTGAGGTCACTGCCTACATTTAAACCAACCAATTATTAAGATAATATAAAATTATATATTTATTTATGCCATTATTAGTTTATCTTGGTAAAGGTTCGCATTTCTTCATGCAATGCGATGGGGATGAAAGTACTGTGACTTTTTCTGTGTCAAAGATCAAAAGTAACTTTGTCGATTACTGTACATAGCTTAATTAATTCAAAATTTTTGATATTTTAACTATAAATTTATAAGAATTTATTATGCTTAAGATATATAAGTCATTGGTTTTATCAGATAACATTAGCATTCACATTAGACCTTTATAGTGTAATTCAGCAACTTCTCTAGGAATATCATAAAACTATGTATATTTAATGAGATTCTTATTACATAATTTTTTTAAATTTCAAGTACTAACTCTGCTTTTACATCAATGTGTATGAGACTATCAATTGATGAGAGACCTACAGTTCATGTGAACAGCGCCACAACTTATTTCAACATTTCAGGGACAATGACTTTCGACAACATAATCTTTTCAGGTATAAACGCTTTTGCAAGACATAAGACAAGTACAGTGGATTTATCTATATTTCCAATATTGCTTTGTGACAATATCAAAGAGATTGTGTATGGAGATAAGGCAATAAGTTTTGAGAAAATGAATCAATATGACTATGTGGTCAATCAAGGTATATGATATAATTGTTAATTATTGTTTTTATTTATTATTTTGTCAATAACTTAGACTACTTCTGTAAAGATGCGTGGTATTAACTTTCGACAATACCAAAGGATTTTAAAACGAACAACCGGTGTGCATAAAATCAAGGGAAAAGTTTTTATCCAAAAAAGCAGAGCACCCTCAGCTGTGGTCTTGATCCTAACGATAGCGATTTCTTTTACATTTAAAGTGGCTCATAAGTCTATAGCAAGCGTCATTAAACTCTTTTTAACATTTATGCTTTTCCTGAATATCTTACAACCTATTCTAAACCACCTATGCTAAACATTACAAATTGTGATTTCAAGTACTTTATGGGAAACTACACTAGTTTAATTAATATTGAAAATAATAACTTGAATAGAGTCTCCGTAAAAGCTCCTATAAATATACTAGACACAGTTTAATTGATGGACAGACATTTTTTCACTTACTCTGGGGCTTAAAGAGGTGCAAGAATTTTCATTTCAAATTCTAAGTTTAGTGAGAGCAGGTTCTGCTAGGGATTGATAGTTAATAGAAAATAATGGTACATGCCTTTTTAAACAAGTTTACTAAATAACACTCAGCTATTTTTAGAAAAATCTACTATCAGCGATGAGGGTTCATACATTTTAATCTAAGATTCAGATTTTAAGAACCTTAATCATCTCACAAACGTAACTGCACTTGCTATATATGGTGGGAAAACTCCCTATGAGACTTCAAGAGGCTTAAACAGTTTGCAAAATATGACTTATCAAGCTACAATACATAAGGGAATTGTTTTGAACATTGAGGATTTTAATGGGTTTATAGAAATTGCTGGATCAAATTTTGATAAAAACATGCATTTCATACCTGAAATAATGATCACACCATTTAAGACAGAAGCTGTAAGAAATTTGGATCACTTTAAGGATTAGTTTGGCACTTAAGAATTCAAAATTGTAACATGCAACAAAAACACTATGGTTGATCAATTTCTTTTCCAAGAAGGTTTTGGTTAGTCTGATAACATGGATGATTATTTCTAAAAATTTGAGAGACTTGGCTTGATTTATATCTCAAGAAATAAACAGCCTATCATAATTAGACAAAATACTTTTACAGAAAATATTGGAACTTTTGGAGCTGCTATTACAATTAATTCACCGGATTGGCATCAAGGCAGTTCCCCATACATAGTAATTAGTGATAATACCTTTAAAAACAACTTTGCTTACTTTTCAGGAAACGCCATATATATCTAAGATACAATGAGTAAAAATGAATAAAATAATTTTTGTGGAGGGATTATGATATAAAATAGTTTGTTCGTTAATAACACAGGAATGAAGGCACATAATGGTGGAGCTATATCTACTATATGTAGGGTAATTAAATTTTATTATTATTTTTGAATTGAAGAACCAGCTTTTGAAGATTATGATCATACTTCATCGTTTTGGTAAGATGACATTAATAGCAACTTGGTTGCAAAGGTAACAAGCGTCTTACAAAAAGATTTATAATTTAAACTTCTCGCTACTCAATTCTCAATAATAAGCTCGAATTTTATTGAAAATTACTCTGGGCAAAGAGGCACTGCAGTTTATCTGTATCATATGAACCGAATAAGAATTTAAAACTCTACCTTTGTAAGAAATGGACCAGTTTTCGCAAATATTGACATCAATGTTTCTCCTTATGTGAAATATTTCTCTTTAACTTAATCAGTTGTTTTCAGAGACATAACTGGTGGATGTAAAAATGAACTATCTTATGTTGATAAATGTGCAAATTAGGATTTTAGAATAGATTGGTCATAAGTTAGAGGAGCTCTCTACGTTGAACACTGCAATGAAGAAGATTGTACGTCTTTTGAGAATATTTAGTAATTGTCTATTGATAGCTGCGTGTTTGTTAATAATGCAGCAGGACCTTATCTGGACAGCAATTAGCCTTACGATTTAGCTTAGTCATTGTATATTCAAGGAGGATTCAATAATTCAATCAAGAATAGCACATTTAGAGATCATTAGAGCTTTAGTCAACTAAACGTTTCAAATTAGAGCTCAAAACTTGCAAGTTACTTCCCTAAAACTTATTTCACTCTTGGGTAAGCTCCAGTCATAAGGATCATGATAACACCTAAGTATCTAACAGGAGAGAAAATATTTGATTACTCAGCAAATTTTAAGAATGTCTCATTTTTGAGAAACAAACATGTCCAAATATTAGGGCAGAACTTTTTAAAACAGTATTATGGATCATTAATTGCTTATGAAACGAATTATATGTATGGAGACCCTTTTGCTCCTTAATTGTCTTTAGATAACTGCACTTTTAGAGAGAACTATTTTATTGGAAACGAGACTTCATTAATTTACCTATTTAAAGGCTTACTAAAAGTTACAAATACCCTAGCTTATGGAAATGGGTAAAATAAATTGCAAATATTTCAACATCTTTTTTATATATACTATTTATATCTCACGAAGACCTCTACTGTAAAAGCAAAATCTTCAAGCTCGTACTACTTCCCATTCCAGCATTATGTATAGAATTTATATCAATTTTATGGTTTGTTCTACTTGCTTGGGTTAGAAGAATTTCCGAATGGATACTATCACTAATTTGTTAACAACACTTTTAGATACAATTTTGGCTATGAAGGAGCTGGCTTTTCACTCAAAATCGATTCATAATACGCTTTATTTTAGAACAACTCCTTCCGTTACCATGTTGTTAAAAAAAGATTAATAAGATTAAATTTCATTAATTTTCTTATAACAAACAAGGAGGTGCAATTTATGCAAGAAACTAGGATGGAAGATCAACTTTCAAAATAGTCGATCAAGATGTTTAATTTATGTTCGCAAAATCATAAGGATCTATAAGTATGGAGCCTCACGATCATGATTTCTTAAGCGTCCTAATATATAACTCAACTTTTAGAAATAACAGAGCATCTGAGGGTAGTTCAATATTTCTGGATAGTATGGCTTATATACTAATTTAAAACTGCACTTTTGCTAACAATATATGGCCTACAAATATGACAGCTTATATTGAGTAGAGATTTGTTAAGTAAACAATGGCCTTAAACGAATTTGTAGATTACAAATACCTTATATGTCATTAAACTTATTATAAAATACCTCTATTCCATTGTTGATCAAGGTACCCCAGATAATGGAGCTATATACAACGAGTAAAATTTAAATACAAAATAAGTGAAATTCCTTGATACAATAATAAAAAATGCAACTGATCCCACTCTTACTTTTGCAGATATTATTGATTGCAGTTTCCATAATTTAACTGCTGAAAGTGGCGCTGCTGTTTAAATTGGGAAAGAAAGTTTAAAATCATATTTTTCCTTTTTAATTTTAAGTTATGCGAGAATTTTCAATGTTAACTTGAATCAGCGTTCTTTGATATAAAACAACACTGTGAATTAATACGGAGCAATCTATGTCTTCAGCACCCATGGATTTTACGCTAAAAATCTCTACTTAACTTAAAATAATGCCTTGTCTAGGGGTTCAGCATTTGGAGGGTCGAATTCTATTATGACTCTGGAAAACTGCACTTTCACATAAAATACAGCATTAGATAAAGGTACTTTGTATTTCTATGAGGATAATAATTTTACATGCAATAGATGCACGTTGATTGGGAATTATGCAAAAGATTCATCTACATTAAAATAAAAAAACTTACATTTAAAAAAATTCTTTCTCAAAATATTCTATTAATTAATAGTTAAATTTATATTTTAATCATTAAAGTTGACTTTACAAATAAATATTTTATTAACTTAGTTTGCTAACATAAGTTTATTAATTTCTTCTAGTAAATATTAGATTTAAATTAAGAATTCCTTCAGAAGTTTATATTTTAATTTTCCCCACAATTTCTAATTTAATTATGCATTAATATACTTAAAATATATTGTGTCTATTTTTAAATGGGAGAAAGATTAGGGCTATATTCTTCTCGTTAAATAACATAAATGGTTTCTTTAGAGTATTCAATTCAAGATTTTAGTTAAATAAAGCTATTAGTAACACAGCTACTTTCATACTTTCCAATGCAACTTTTATTAATACCACCTTCTTGGACAATAAATTATAGAATTATACAATATAATATATATAATTAGTATTTAATATTTTGAATGTTGCTAGTCAAGTTAATCATGGAATTACACTAATTAGTTCAGATTTTGTGGCTTCAAATATTACTGTTAATTATACAAATCCTACTTTTCTTGCGGATTACAGTGATGATGTTTGAAATTAATTTATATTTTTTACTAAATTTCAAAGAAGTCTTTAACAGATACTAGGACATTATCAAATATCAAAAATTTCATTTAGAAATTTAAATAGAAAATTAATCTTATGATGTTGATGCTGGTTTCTTCAGCATAAATTACCAAAGCAGTCTCCTAATCTAGAACTACTCAACTTTTGAGAATTGTCGTGGCTCCCAGGCATCAGTAATCTACGCCACAGGTTTCAGCTCAGTGAAGCTTGAGAATTACATAACTATAAAAAACTCCGCATCCTTCTCTGGTAGTACCATAGTATTTTCTCTAACTAATAAAGCGGAAGTTTACGACACAATGTTTTGGAATAATACTTAAGTAGATATCGAAGCCAATAACGTCAATTTGAAGATAGGAAACTCGTATTTTACACAGGGTTCACAAAACTTCATAAAAGCTTCACTTTCTAATGTTACAATCAAAAAAACTACATTTATTAATGGTTTAAACTATAACTTGTAAGGGAAGGCTATATTCTGCAGCTGTGACAATTTGCTACAATCATATCATAAGAAAATGTTATTAATTATATTAAATTTATAGTAGATAACTGTTTATTCTAAAATTTATCGAGTTTAGAAGGCGGAGCAATTTATATCACATCAAGTAAGCGTACAAGTAATTTCACTATAAATTGTAAAATATAAATATAAATATTCAGCCCCACAATCTTTAACTATAATTATATTTTATACTATCCACAACTCTACTTTTTATAATAATTCAGCTATGCATGGTGGTTCAATTAAAGTGATAGATGCTGCCCACTTGAACATCAGTCGAAACACTTTCACACATAATTGGGCTTATAAATATGAATTAGACACTTCGCAAAGTATCAAGTTATGAAATAAAAATGGTATAATGACCTATCAATTATGTTTATATAATTATAGTGTAGAAGGGTCTTGGGGGTGCTTTGAATTTAGACTGTTTCAATGAACAACTCGGTCTCGACACAAATTGTGATTTTTTCATAGGACTATAAAACAAGTTTACTGGTAATATAGCTACAGAAGATGGTGGGGCTATTTCTTGGTATTCGAATAGATATAAAGACGATGGCAGTAATGTATTTAGTAATAATTATGCACCCTATGGACCGAATGTTAGTAATTATGGACATTAATTGGTGTTTTAGTATGTTAGCAATCGCGATTACCTCAATCCAATTATTATGAAAATAAAAGGAAAGTAAATTAATCTTGGAGCATTTGATATATTGAGGTTATTTTATAATAGCAACCCAATTCCAATGTATAACTCAACTTAGTTAAGGTTTTTATAAGAATCTAATTTAACCGATGAAGAATTGGGTATTTTCAGGATGCCTTTGTACAATCATTCTTCCAATCAAAGAAATGTAAATATATTAATAATACTTACCCTAAAAAAAGATTTATTATTTTTTAATTAAGAAATTTGCTGTAATAAAATATAGTCTTAAACTCTGTGGTATCAGGTACACCTCTATGGTTTATAGCCTATATTTTGGACATGGATAGTAATTTATACAAAACTGATAGCTAGAGTGTGGCTAGTTTAAGGAGTTTAAATAAAGGAGTAATTTTGCAAAATTTTGAGGTTAATGCAATTTAAGGCATATACAATCACTTATTATTGAAAGTGTGTTAATTTCTTTCTTCTAATTCATGTATTGCATGTTTTTTTTCTAATTTAATATTAAAATATGTTCTGTTTAGAATTTCACTAAGTTCACAATCAATCTCGAGCCAGGCCAAGAGGCTCAATTAAATTTCCAAATCTCAAGTTTTGAAACTTATGCCAATGATATTTCTTTTATAAAAGAGTCCCCTCTTATTACAATTCAAAGTAGAAAATGTGCTTAAGGTGAGTAATACACTCCTGATAAACGTTGTATAAGATGCAATGAGGGAGAATATTTATACTATGCACCCTCTAATATTTTGATTTAAATTAAACTTTTCTCAATTACTTACTGTAGTTTGTTATTATTAAATTTGAGAATACTACTTCATGTATTCCATGTCAAAATGAAGCATTATGCTATGGCTTGTTTTCAGTTTCCCCTAGACCTGGTTATTGGCGATCTTCAAACACTAGCACACTTTTCATTTAATGTCCGAACCAATAGGCATGTCTAGGTGGGAATATATCACAACCTTTGGGACAATGTGCTCTTGGTTATACAGGTGTTGTATGTGGAAACTGTATTGCAGGTTTTAAGAAATCAAATAATTTCGTCTGTACTATAAGCAAATTAAATGTACCCTACAACTATATCGTTAGTAATTAATTATAAATGCCCTAATCAAGGATTAAACTCAGTTCAATTCCTTGGTCTAATTATAGTTTCAGCTATTATTTGTGTAATTTTAGTGAAGTCAAACATCAGCAGTGTTGATAAGGAAAAGCCACTTTACACAGTTTACATGAAAGTAATGACTAATCATTTCTAAATAATCTCTGCTATCACTGCTATTGACTATAATTGGCCTTATACTATTTAAACACTTTAAGAGGGTTAACTTTAACTAAGTAGCTTCACAGATGATTTTGTATTATTTTTTTAAAAAAATAAAAGTAAATAATTTCATAAAAACATATAAATCTAGTCTTTTAGCCTATAGGTTTATTTTAATAAATGTTTTGATAAAAATAATTCATATTGTTTAAATACTACCAAGTCTGTCAATTTATGCTTATTTCGTAATGTTTTAATTATTATAATTATAATATATAGATGACATATTTTCATTCGATTGTTTCCTGTAAAGTTCAGGCTTTGTAGATGAGAGTGATAGAATATACCTCTAAAAAGTAATTTTTTACGCTTTACTACCGCTTATTTTAACTGCTGTCTCCGTCATTATTTGGTACATCATCGGTTTCTTAAAGAAAGACTACAGGTTTAAAGACAAACTTAAATAAAAGAATTTTTATAAATAAATTTATTTTTAATAAACTAATTGGCACTATAGTTGTATTGCTTTTCTTAATTCACCCAAGCATTGCAAAAGCACTATTCTCTGCTTTTAATTGTATTGAAATTGAAGGAGTAAGTAGATTGAAGGATAATGTGGGGATGGAATGCTATTAAGGTAAACATTTGGTCTATGTGTTAGTCATCATCATATGACAAATTTTAATTATATGGGGGAATTTATATTATAAAAAGATATATTTAACTATACCTTCCCTGATTATATGGATTTTTGGCATTCCATTTGTTGCTTTAATTATGATGTTCAAGAATAAAACCACAATCATTCACATGTCAAAATCTTAAATATTATAATAATATATTTGTTTAAAATCCAACGAGCTTTCAAAGTATGACAAAGTAAAAATAAAGGTGATAAGGACGAGAATTGGTTTCTTACTAAATGGATTTTAAAGAAACAATTTCTTCTGGGAAATCCTGATTTTATACAGAAAAATCTTGATAGTAATGGTTACAGTCTTACTGAACTCAGTCTCCGCTGAATCTTAAGTTCTTGTGGTTCTTATGATTTTAGTACTGTCTGTGTTGTTGCACTTGAATTACAACCCTTACTACACTTTTGTGCTTAATAAAATGGAACTATATTCGCTCTAGGTGGCTTGCATTACGATGTATGGGGGCATGTTTTATGTTACAGGCAGTCACTACACATACATGAATAACATAGCTCTTGGGTATATTTTTTTACTGATGATTGTAGTACCAAACGCTCTATTTTTCTTATATTGGATTGGCCACATGCGCATTGAAGTCATGAAAATGTTGTATGTGAGCCATCCCAGGGCTTTTAAGTGGTTCACTTGTGGGTATTATAAAGATAGCGATGCTTTTGAGAGAAAATACATGACCCAAGAAACTACAAATACAGTTGAAAATCCATATGAAGTTGGAAAACTGGGGGAGAGTCCTTATAAAACTAGTCCAGGGTATAGTAACAGTAAAAACTATGGGAATTAAGAAGATGGAGGAGTTGATGACTTCTCGAATGTCATAATGAGAAGGTTCAATGATAACGATAAAATTGGTCATGATAAATCAGATAACCCAAGAAACAGTAAAATGTGCCTTTTTATCTATAGGATTTACGATTTTTATAATATCTCTGACTCAGACGACTATAATCTCTCAAGGAAATTTGAGAAGAAAGAATTTAACATTGGATCTTCTGATTACGATGACGATACAGGGGACTCTAAGAATAAAACAGTAAGTTCTAAAGATATTAGGCTCTAGTTTCCAGCAAATATGATGAGTAGGATTGTTCAGCCAGATGACTAAGAAGACAGATAAAATTAGAGAGAAAGATCACCATAGGCTAAAGGTATATATAATAGACTAACCGATGCTTCACCAATTAAAACTTAAATTTTTAGAATTTATATTTTTTTAATTTATATATAATACAAAGAATCATACTAAAAACTATTAAAAAAACAAAAAAATATCACAGAATTATCAAATACTACCATCATAATATAACTAAAAAAAAGTTTCTATTTAAGTTTTTTAATGACGACCAATAGATATGACATAAATATGACAACTAACCAGGCATTACAATCCTCCAGAGCCCCAATGTCCTCCAGAAAGATCTTCCCCGAATCCCTAGCAAATCAGCTCACAAGCCGACAGTAATAATCCAGCAGAAAATTCAATAATAACGTCTTATTTGGCAACAATCACCCAGTAAATAATCAAAGTATAGACTCCACATCTCAATAAGACATAACACTCAGATCTGACATGGGGATTACAGACAGAGCTACCAATAGAGAACTTTTGTAAGACAGAATGAGGTCTAGGAAAGACAAGAAATTAAATATTAAAAAATAACAACTGCCTGAGAGCAAAGCTTAAAACAAGAAATACTATGAAACATAGAAGCAGATCCCAAATGATGTAAGAAATAATAGGAGAAGTGATTAAAAAGCTTAAAAGAGAGTTTAAGATTATCAGATTGACGATGAACTTGACCTCGACTAAATTTCCATGCGAATGAGTGACCGTGAAATTCAAAATAACTATGATGGTTTAATTTCCAATGCCAAACAGTAATAGCCTAACAATGCAAAATAACACAGAGATTTGAGCCAGGATTTTGATTAAATGGGTAGAAATTAAGGGTTTGAAGTCACCATGAATAAACTCTCTTTAAGAGATAAAAGCTAAGATGAAAAACAGAATAGAAAATCCTCGAGAAGTTAGCAGAGGAAAAAATCGAGATATAATAACAGTTAAAGCGATAAATCTGATTGATTTTATTTAGTAAACAAAATTCTTTATTTTAATTTGACTATATAAGTAACCTTTAACAATATCAATTTATTACTTTGGGTAATCAATATCTATCTATATTTAGATATTCTTAAAATATTTACTGTATATAATTTAATTAATATTTAAAAAAATGATTCATAACAGGAAAGGCTAGGTCAATACTAAACTTTCTATAATTTAAATGAATCCAAAAATAAGCAAACTTTTTACAATTCTCTTAATAGTCTTGGTGTTTTGGAGCAAAATAACTTAAAGTTAAGAACTTTCATAAGCTAGAGAATTATAAATCTCCCTTTGAAATATAGTAATAATTTTATTTTAATATTTTTAAGCATATGATTTCTTTATTTTAAAATAAATTAATTACTTTGTTCAAGCTATTACAATTCAGATATAAGGTATTGCTAGAAATCATATATAAATAAACATAAATATTTAATAATATTTAGAAATGCGTGGATGGATATCAACTCTTGATATTTAATTAAACTTCAACTATATGTGCTGCTACCTTCCTAAACTCCACCACAGGGAAAACAGAATGTCAAATTGATTCGCTGTATTAAACTTTGTAAAAAAAAAAAATGGTTTAATTTATATAATATAGATTTTAATTTACCCATATGAATCTGGAATTTAATAATCATTAGGAGTAACTTACACATAAACTTTGGATTTACTATTGACTTATTGAATAAAATTAATTTTCAAGTTTAGTACACACGATTCAACAATCTCAAAACATATTGCTTCAGTTGCTAAAATTATTACTTTTAAAATGGTCAATAATTATGCAATTAATGTGATTTACTTGAGGCAACTAATGACTTCGTTCTATAATCAATCTATGAAAGATCTCAGGGATGTATTACATGTGCTGTAAGTGTTTAAATTATTTTAGATTTATTTAAATTCATAGGTCAAAGGAATGGACATTTAATAGGTATCTTCAAGAAATGAACTGGATAATTTATTCATAAGAGATTGCAAATCTCAAGGAACACAAACAGCATCTTGTATATATAGCTAATATTACAATCCAATTACTACTTAATGTGAGACATGCGAATCTAAATTTCCTAATTGTGCAGCTTGCACTAATAGTACTTGTTAAATATGCTAATAACATTTTTATTGGAATCCAACCGCCATAAATCCTAAAACTGGGTTGGCAACTGGGATGTGTAAACTCAATGTTTGCCCAGCTGGATATTGTAGGGTAAGCTGCATTTATTTTTAAATATTTCTATGTAGGATTCAGCAAGAAAAATGTGCGTTCTAAGTACCTTATCAAATTGCATTACATGTTAAGGAACAACAGATGTTTAAGAATGTACTCTTTGCAAAGCTGGTTATTTACCAACATTTGACACTTAAGGAAATTCAATTTGCAAATTACTTGTTCTAGAAAAAACTATAAATTATTATGTCAAAAGTGGGGCTCCACTTTAACTTTCTAAGTATACGTACAACACAACTTTAAACGATGGAAAGACTCCAGCTAAAGCATTTTTATTTATTTAGGAAGCAATAAATGCTCTTAATGCTTACTAAGCAGTAAATTTTTACTAAAAAGTTATTGCTACAATTTACCTTGGCGAAGGCGATCATTTTTTCTTATAATGTGATGGGGATGAAACTTCAATTACTTTTAACACAGTTGATCACAAAGATTATGTAGATTACTGTTCTAAAATAAATTTGAAAAAGTCTATAGTAATGAGTGATAATATTCATTTTACTGTTAAGCCACTTAGTTGTAATGACGCAAAGTCATTGGGAATGACAAATAATGCTGATTTTCTTTAAATGTGCATCTCTAATTTTAATTATTAGCAGAGACCTAAGGTTTTTGTAAATCATAGGAACAATTATAAAGCTTCTCTTTTATAAATTAATTATACTATTTATTATACTTTAACATTACAGGATCAGCTACTTTTGAAAACATAATATTCTCAGGTATAAACGCTTTTGCATAACCTTTAACAAAAACTTAGGACTACTCAATATTTCCTATATTGCTTTGTGATTTGGAATATGGAGCTTAATTGGGAGATAAACCTTTAAGCTTCCTTAAATAAAATTAAAATATTGCGACAAACTTGAAATATAGTTGTAACGATGTTTGGTATGATAAATCAAATATTCCTCGGAATGTTACCAGCGCTCCAAGATGTCTTGCAAATGAAAATTAATAGTTTTATCAAAAGAAGTAAAGCACTTTGGGCTGTAGTAATGATATTGAATCAACAAACTTTTTCTGGTAAAATTCTGGAGACTAAGTTTACAGTAAAAGAAGACAAACTTTGTTTAATTTATATGCTTTCCCTGATCATTTGACAACTTACTAAAGTCCACCAAAGTTAACAATTAACAACTGTGATTTTGAGTATTTCTTAGGAGGCTACTCTAATATGATAAATATTGAATACAATAACATCATGAGATTAAACAAATAAAACCCAATAACTTTATTTAATGAAACAAGATTAGTTGATATGAGCTTTTTCACTTATTAAGGTGGTTAACGAGGAGCATTGATTTTAATCTCAAACTCAAATTTTAAGCATTCACGATTCTGTCTAGGCTTGATTACTTACAGGAAACAATTGAAATTTCTTAATATAAAAGTTTCATAAACTACACAGATCACCAAGTTGGGAATAAGTTGCTCTACGGAGATCAAGGATCCTATATAATTCTCTAAAATTCAACTTTTAATAATCTTAATTTCTTGACTAATGTCACTGCGTTTGCAATTTACGATGGAGAGACTCCAATAAAATCTTTTACTGGAACAAATAGTTTAGAAGCAATCACTTATAGAGCATTCATACACAAAGGTATAGTCTTGAATCTGGAAGATTTTAATGGCACTATTGAGATAGCATAATCTAAATTCACAAATAACATGCATTTCATTCCTGAGATTTTGGTTATGCCATATTCAAGCAATCTAGTCAGAGATGCTGACCACTTTAAAGACACGTTCTTTACAAATGAATATAAAGTAAGTATATGTAACACTGATGAAGGCGAGGACGAATATTTATTTCATAATGGTATATCGAAGAACGATAACTTCTACAGTTATTTCGAAAGGTTTGAAAGGCTCGGACTAATATATGTCTCAAGACCATCTTAACCAGTGATCATAACAAATAGCAATTTCTAAAACAATATTGGAACTTTTGGAGCTGCAATCACTATTAATTCACCAAACTGGATCAAAGGCTACTAGCCATACATTTTTATAAAAGGAAATACATTCACTGGTAATATGGCTTACCTGCAAGGCAATGCTATTTTTATTAGAAACACTTTCATTATTGCAAATCAAAGCTCAATATGTGCTGGTGTCCACATTGAAGATTCTTAATTTTATTAAAACATCGGAATGAAAAATCATAATGGAGGTGCTTTGTCTGGGGTATGCTATTATATAACAGCTACAAGTCATGACGATTTGTAGTCTCTATCTTCTATAACTACTAATCTTACTTTAAATGATACTCAAAATAATATTACAGCTAATTTTAGCAGTGTAATAAACCCAGATAATCTTTTCATTGTTTATGCCTTTCAGTTTTCTATCTTTAAATTAAATTATAATTTAATCATTAATAATCAATTTTAAGCATATAAATTCATCAATAATTTATATCTTGAATTGCATATTCAAAGAAAACTACTCAGGGTAAAGATAATAAACATTATAAGTTTATATTTTTAAGAGGAACCGCAGTTTTCATGGTATTAGTAAGCAAAATAAGAATAGTGGGGACAACATTCGAGAAAAATGGGCCAGTTTATGGTTATATTGAAACTTATAACTCTCCCTATTCAAAATATTTTTCAGGAAGACCTCTTTCATTTACAGACCCCGAAGTAAACGGATGCTATGAGGAATTTGGGTATATAAATTTCTGTTCAAATGTTGATAAATAAATTGACTGGCCTTCAGTTAGAGGTGCTTTAAATGTTTTGGGTTGTTCGGAAACTTGGTGTCTCAATAATTGTATATAATTATTACTAAATCCTTTTTTTATTTTAGATTTAGTGAATGCTAACAACACGCAAATTCTTTTACTTTATAATAGCAGTTTTATAAACAATTAAGCAGGTCCCTATCTTGATATAAACACGAGGAATGATCTGGCAAGTTCACTCTATATTACAGGAGGGTATGTTAATAATATCACGAACACAACTTTTGTTAATCACTCAGGAAGTGAACTAGGCTTCTTGAAAATTCTTGCTCCAAAACTTGCAAAGTTCTTCCCTGATATAAACCTGTAATTTATTTATAATAAAAATTAGTTCAAAAGTTTTAGGTTTATACTTTGATTATGCTTAAGCTCCAGTCGTCAGAATTAAACTCTAAAATGAAAATTCATTTATTTTTTTAAAAAAATTATTAACTGTTTAGAGTGTAACCTAAACCCATAACTGGATCTCAAGTTTTAAATTTTAGCACTAACTTCGATAATTGCACTTTTTCTGGTAACAAGCACATGTAAATATTAGGACTAAATTTTGAAAAATAATACTATGGCTCTCTCATAACAATGGAGACTTTTTATCTAAATGGTGATCTAAGTGCCCCTCAGATATTAATCTAAAATAGTTAAATTAGAGATAATTAATTTAGAGGCAATGAAACTTCACTCATTTACTTGTTTAAAGGGCTCTTGAGTGTTGTAAATACTACTTCATATGGTAATGGATATTTTGTTTAACATTATTATTTAGGAATTTCTTTATTTAATTATATATTTAACCAAAGAAGTAGATTTCAAGCAAACTCTGATAGGTGATGAATATTTCCCATTTGATTCTTATAAATATTAAAAGTTTTAGAAATATGGACTGTTTTACCTCTCTGGTATGGAAGCTTTCCCGACTGGCTATTATCACAAATTTATCAATAACAGCTTTTCATATAGTTTCGCTTATTAAGGAGCAGTTTACAGTCTCAGACTTGATGGCTAATTTGCTTTATTTGAGAGGAATATTATATAAGCGCTATTTTTATGAAGGTAAATTTAAATTTACAGCATTTTAGACTATTCTTTATGCAATAATAAATACAAAATTTATTTAACTATAAGTACAAATTCAATTTTTGCACTTTCGAAGGAGGAGTAGCATTTGCAAGAAATTAAGATGGCCGTTCAACATTCATATTTAAAGAAGAAAATGTCTCTTACACTTTCTGTGAAACATTTGGGGCTTTTGCCCTCGAACCCCATGACGGTGATTTCTTAAGTATTTTCTTCTATAATTCAACATTTAAAAACAATAAAGCTTTTGATGGGTCGTCTATGTACCTCGATTCTCTTGCTGCTTTTGAAGCCAGAAATATTATATTTTATATAAATTATCATTTGTATGATAAATTCTGTTTAAAAATTTCATATATTAGCTTTTCATAAGACGCTTGGCATTCAAATTAAACAGCTAATATAGTCTCTTAATTTAAGAAAGCAAGTAAAACTCAATGGTTGATTAAATTATATAAATTATGTGTAAATAACAAATAAACTATAATAAAATCATTTTACCAAATCAAATCTCTACTTATTTGGCTTCAATTTTAATTTTAATAATTTAAACTGTTTATAAATAAATTGTTTTTTCCAAATGAGTAATAATATGATTGAAAATATCTAAGACACTACAAAAATTTTTTAATCTAAATTAATATATTAAAACCCCACTAACATAATTCCTAAATAAAAAATGGGGTATTATTGACATCAGAGATTTCATTAACTACTAATATCTTTACTAAACTATAATAGTTTTTATATTGTATAAATATATATAATTTAATATAGTATACCTAGCAGATTAGCTTGTCCGAAAATCTGGCTAAGTATTCGTAAAAAAGCAAGTGAACACCAAAGACGTTTACTTTTTAACACAACTTATAAAAAAAGCTAGTGACCCGTATACTTAGTATGCAGAGTTTATCGATTGCAGATTTTTCAATTTAACATCTTCGCATGGAGCTGGAATTATGGCGGAGGAGGAATAAAGTGTCAGAGTTATTGCGACTAAATATGATCCTAAAACTGTCATTACAAATAATACAGTTACTGAATTTTATAAAATATACGTATATTTGCTTATTAATTTGGTAAATGATTACTCATAAGTAATTATTAAATTGATAATAAATATAACAATTATAATAAATTTGGAGTGTTTTATGCGATTATAGCGACTGATTTTGTGGCTTAAAATTTAGTATTTTAAAATAATACAGCTTTAGTCAGAGGATCAGCTATTGGAGCTTCTGTAACTTAAGTTGAAGTAATTAACTGCACATTATATTTCGAATATAAAAAAATATGATCATCTTTATACAATTTTATAATTATCACATTTATTGGAAATAGAGCATTAAGTAAAGCTACAATCTATATTAATGAAGATACTGAATTTCTTTGTGATTAATGCTATTTTTACTCTAACTATGCAAAAGAGTCCAGTACTATTTTTGCCCTTAATGTTTAATCAAATTCATTAAAAAATATTATGATGCATTATCGAATGATTTTAATTCAATTTTTTTGTCTTCTTTTTATCAAAGATTATCACAGTACAAAATTCAATTTTTAAGCAAAACTATCACGACTCAAACCTCATTAATTTCATCTTATCACATGGTTACTTCAAAAACACTCAATTCATTGATAACTTTGCAAATAAAGTCAATCACGGAATTACTTTAATAGACAGCACAGTGACAGTGGAAAATGTGACAGTGAATTATACTTAGAAAGAATTCTTGTGGGCAAATACTTATGAAGTAGATGCTGGATTTTTCAGTTTAAATTTCTAGTCGCAGCTTGATATCACTAATTCTTTGTTTTAAAATTGTAGAGGTGCCTAGGGGTCAGTTATTTATGCAACTGGGTATAGCTCAGTAACTGTAGATGGTAATACTACTCTCAAGAATTGTAAATTAGTATTAAAAAATGGAAATAAAAAAGAGAGTTATCGTCAGTAATTAATTAATTGTGCATCTCTACAAGGAAGCTCTTTATACTTCACAATGACAAATAAAGTGAGAATTTTGAATACAAACTTTAACAACAACACTCAAAATGATATAATCTTAGAGAATGCAGATGCTGAGATAAATAATTGCACATTCTCGATAGGCTATTAATAGTTCATTAAAGCAAGTGAGGCTAATGTTATAGTGAGGGATAGCTTGTTTTAAAATGGTATTAATTAAGATTCTAATGGAAAGGGGATTTATTGTAGTTGTTAAAACCTCACAATTAATAAACCTGTATAGTGTTGAATTTACTAAATTATAGAATTAGGATTTATTTTTAAGGAAATTCTTGCTCAAAAATAGACTAATTTAAATTCTAAAAAAAATTTTTAGGATAAAATCATTAATACTACATTCAAAAATTTAACTGCTCTTGAAGGAGGTGCACTTTGGCTTTCTTCAACATACTCTAAATCTTACTTCAATATTACTAATTCAACCTTCATCTAAAATTTAAGTTGTGTATTAGTTTAATTATTAAAATTAGGCTATGCATGGAGGTGCTATTAAAATTCAAGATGCAGCCAAACTCATATTCTAAGATAACAAATTCATCAATAACAGAGCTGAGAGATTGCTTGTTGATACTTCAAAAAGTGCGAAACTACAATGAACTAAATAGACATGTATTAATTATGGTTGTATTTTATTATAGTTGACAAGGGACTAGGTGGTGCTATAAACATGGACTGTTTTAACGAAGCTGCAAAATTAAATAATATCTGTCAGATTAATTTCACTAAATCCAATGTATTCCAAAACAATTCGGCTGAGCATGATGGAGGAGCTATAATTTGGACTGGTAACAGATTTTAATACGATCCTTCAACTAAATTTATCGATAATAAGGCTTAATATGGAGCAAACATAGCAAATTACGCTAAAAGCTTAATGATACAATTTATCAATAATAATGACCCCATTTTCCCAATGAGTAACAATACGAAGTTCTATAGAAGTGATTAAATGATATAAAGCATTGATGATTCACAAAGTACCGTCAGGAGATTACTTAAGGAGCTTAATTCTGGGAAAAGACTTGAAAACTTGTACAAATTTGATATAATTAAAGAACTTGGCAGAAATATGTAGTCCACTAAAACAGGCTTAAACATTTTGGATTTCAAGGGCATAGTCTCAGGCATGGGTTTCTCGTTTATAGTTTACATTTTGGATTAAGACGATAACCTTTATACTTCAGATACTTCGAGTGTTGCAATTCTAAAATCTTTGACTGAAGATGTTGTAGTGTAGAATTTTGAAGCGAATGCTAAATTTGGAGTTTACAACTTTCCAAATGTCATAGTAAATTTAGAACCTGGTATTAATGCTTAATTGGAATTAGAAATTGAAGATAAGGTAAAATTTTTTGAGAATAAATGAATTTTTTGATAAATATACAATGTTGATTAATTAAGATTTAAATAAGTCTTAAAATATATGAGGAAAGTGAATATACAAAGAATTTGAAGCAAAGTAAAATACAAAAATTTTAGAAACATATTGGTCAAATATAACAAGATATTCTGAGTCGATAAATGAGAGCATGAGCGCTAAATATGTGCGCTCATGCGCTCATAAAATTAATTCTGAGTCCATATCAAAGGACTTTTGTCTTAATTCAGGTTCTTAAATAGCAAACCTCTCTTCCTTATAAAGCCCTATTTTTAAAAAATTATTAATTAATTATATTGATTTTAATAATATTGTTTTAATTTTTAATTAAAACTTAAAAATAATAGTACTAATCAAATTTCTCTAAAGAGAATTATGTTTTGATCTTACTTTTAAATTTAATAAATTGCGTAAACATAAATATTATTAAAATCAATATAATTATTTAATAATTTATTAAAAATAGGGCTTTATAAGGAGGAGAGGTTTGCTATTTAAGAACCTGAATTAAGACAAAAGTCCTTTGATATGGACTCAGGATAAATTTTTGAGCGCATGAGCGCACATATTTAGCGCTCATGCGCTCATTTATCGACTCAGAATATCTTGTTATATTTGAGCAATATGTTTCTAAAATTTTTGTATTTTACTTTGCTACAAATTCTTTGTGTATATTCACTTTCCTCATATATTTTAAGACTTATTTAAATCTTAATTAATCAACATTGTATATTTATCAAAAAATTCATTTATTCTCAAAAAATTTTACCTTATGATTACTTACGCAAATTCAGTTTCATTTATAAAGGAACCATTTAAGATAAATATACTTACTAGACCTTGCCAAGTAGGTGAGAAATATACTATAGATAAGAGCTGTATTTTCAATTACCTTGAAATATTAATGATTATTTTTTTTCAATTATTTGTTATTGTTTGCCCAACAGGTGAGTATTTATATTAAGCTCCAAAAAGTGTAGTAACTTGCTAAAAATGTGATCCAAATGCAGTCTGCTACGGTCTCTATAAAGTTGCACCTAAACCTGGTTATTGGAGGTCATCTAATACAAGCACGAATTTTATTAAATGCCCAAATAGTTTTGCTTGTTTGGGAGGTAATGAATATGACCCTATTGGAAACTGTTCTGAAGGATTTAAAGGAGTTATGTGTGGTAATTGTATGCCTGGTTTTAAAAAGGCATCTGATTTTAAATGTACAATAAACTTCGCTTATTCTTGTTTTTAATTTTTATAAGTTTTTCTTTTTTATGTCCAAGCCAAGGTGCTAATGCAGCTTAATTCACTGGTCTTATTATATTTGCAATTTTGGTTTGCTCTTTCCTTGTGAGATCAACTATAAATAGTGCAGATAAAGAAAAGCCTCTCTACACAGTTTACATGAAAATTATGACAAATCATTTCTAAATGGTCAGTGCAATTTCATCGATTGACTTTAACTGGCCGAAGGAAATTGAAGATTTACAGTCAGGGCAGTCTTCTGTCTCAAATTTTTCTGATAGTCTTTTCTCTTTTGATTGTTTCTTACAACAATCTGGAAACCCTGATGATAGTGATACTCTTTACTTATAAAAACTAATTTTCTTTGCGCTGATGCCTTTAATTCTTGCTATATTCTCTGTTGCATTTTGGGTTATTCTAGGATTAATTAAGCGTAATGTGACTTAAATTAGAGATAAACTCATCAGCACTATGGTTATTTTATTATTCTTGGTCCATCCAACTATAGCTAAAATTTTGTTTCAAGCTTTTAACTGCATAGAAGTTGACGGAATAAACAGGCTGAAATCAAATATTGATATGATCTGTTACAAAGATTAGCACATGATTTATCTTTTTGTGGTCGTCATACCTGGAATTATTATTTGGGTTATTGGGATACCCCTGGCTTCACTGGTTATGCTCTTGAGAAATAGAGAGAAAATTATGAGAGTGGGTAAATATGACGAACTCCCACAATCTGACAAGTATCAAATTATTCACTTGAAAATGAAGTATGGATTCTTCTTTAATGGATACAAACTTGGGACATTCTTTTGGGAAGTCATTATAAAACCCTAATTATTTAATAGCACCATATATTTTTATTTTATTTTAGGAAATACTAAAATCAATTAATCTGCTTTTTACTAAAATTATGTAAAATAAGATTTTGAAATTACCTGCATCATTTCTCTAGTTTTGATTATTTTATATAGAAAAATTTCAATAGTTATGGTATCAGTCTTTTTCTCTGTAGTCTCAGCTGAAGCTTAAGTTCTTGTAGTAATTTTGATAATCGTTGTATCTCTGCTTTTGCAAATAAAATATAAACCGTTCTACACGGACGAATTAAACAAAATGGAGCTATTCTCACTTCAAGTAGCTGTAATTACAATGTACGGTGGTATGTTTTATGTCACGGGCAAACACTATAGTTACATGGGAAATAATGGACTTAAATGGTTTTTATTGCTTTTTATTCTTGGGCCAAATATTTTGTTTTTCGGGTACTGGCTTCACTACATGAGAATTGAGATTTTGAAATTGGTTTACTAGAAAAATGCCAGGCTCTTCAAGCTGCTATCTTGCAATATGTACAAAGACAATTCTTTCCAAGAGAGATACATGAGTAATTAGGAAGAAAAGATTAAGTCTGATAGATAAGAGTACTAAAACAACGACAAGGATTTAAAGAGAAAATAAACAAAAAATGAAGATGCTACTGAAAAGACATTTTAACTGGATCATGATAAAACTGATTTTAGCAATATTGAGTTTTTGACAAAGCATGATAAGGATTTTGATAATAGCTATTTGCCAAGACACACAAGTAAACTTGTGATGATTTTAATTTATGATTCAATTTGCTCTATTATCTTTACTTCTGAAAAAGAAGGCTATAATAATAAAAAATCAGGAATGTTTCACTCCCACAAACCAACTCAAGATCCTAAATTGAATGGAATTAACATTAATGAATCATTTGTTGATCCAGCAGCTTAATTGAATGAAATTAAATTAGACTTTCCTCTTCATATGATGAAGAAAGTTCCTGACACTTACTTGAGAGGATCAGATTAATATTTACAAGGTCACTAAGAAGATTAATCGCCTCAGTACGATTACTCAAACAACCATAGACAACCGTAATCTATAACTTAAGGCAAGAAAGTTTCAAAGTTAAACTTCCCAGCTAGTATGTTTGGTGGAATGAAGTCATAAAGGGATAATCCCAAGTCTTCAAGAAGAGTGATGCCTGAAAGCTTAGCTAACAAAATTTCTGCAAGGAAAAAGAGCAGCAGATTTTTTAATGATATAGTTTTAGAAAGTGGAGACGATAACAAAAAGGCTGAGGAGAGTGGAATTATAGGCTATAAGCCATACTTTGATAGTGTTGATAACAGAAATCATTAAAGAAGCAACTCTGTTAGAAAGCATGACCGTTTTAAAGAGAGCGAGATTGATGATGATGTTCTTAGAACAAACGCTAATTCATTAGGAGATGGAGAGAATTTTGTGTCTCAGCGATCTAGAAAAAATAATAAACCTACGACTGGTAAACTTAAATTTTTTAATTATTTTAGTGTTGTGGATCTATCTCAGTTTATTTTTGAGTATGAATTAAAAGGAGGTAAAGAATAATTCTCTTAAAAGAAAAAGATCATAGATCATGAAGTATTAAGTGAGAATAACGCCTATCCATTTGAATATCAAAATTCAGCATCAAAGATGCTTGACCCTGAAGATTTATTAAAAGATTATTCAGGACTTTAATCAGACGCCGGAAACGATTAAATTGGATTGGGACTCTCACCTATATAGGGTAAGCGAGGAATCAAAATTAGCGAAAAGAAGAAATCTGGAAGACTGTGGAGATAAGACAATGACGATTTTGACAATTAAATTAATTTGCATTAGCGATTAGACTCTGAATCTATAGTTTTACCATCGATAGTTGATTAACAGTAAAATCTCTCAGACAACAATGATTAATTGGCTAGCACATAGTAAATAGGTATCGTTCATCCCTATGATTTATTTGGTAATCCAGTTTATGCTCCAGACGCACAAAATTCTAAACAAAAAAGTAAAATTTAAAGGATCTAACCGAACACAGTAAGACAAGACATTAACAAAAATAGTTATGCGGATTTCAATAACAACCCCTTCTTATTCAACAACAATGATAATTCTTCACTGTCCCCAGAATAAGAACTCAAAGAAAAGTTTGAGAGACTAAAATAGCAACAAGATAAGAAAGAAAAGCAATCACTTGAGAAACAGCAAAGAGGCTTTATGTTTCATTAAATGGACAATATGGCCCAGTTAGCAATGTAAAACTAGCATAGTAGCGGCCCAAATAGCAGAAGAGACTTCGGTAGTGGCCCAATCATCGCTATAAATGAAGTCGATGGTGGAAATGCAAGTGAAAGTGAGAGAAAACGCAGCAAGAACAGGAATAAAAAGAAGAACAGTAGAAGCAAAAAGAGAAAGAATTGACAATTTAATAACATAACGAATTTGACATTTTATGCTGTGAAATGATTTTAAAACACAGATATAAACTCAATCATGATTTTATTATTTTTAATTTAATAATCTCTAATAAATAATACTCCATTAATTATATATTAATATTAATTGGAAATATATAAACAAATAATAATTAATTATAATCAATTTAGTAATTAAAAGGCTCATCAATGAAAGTATTAATAATTCAAATACCTACTACAAAAACAGAGCTACTACTAATATTTACACTATTATTATAAATCTCAAATTCTTTCAGTAAGCCATAATTTCATGAGATAAATGAGTGGGAAGATTACAAAACAAATGAATAATGGAATACTGATATATCAGATAATTTCAAGAAGCAAATTAAACCAATAAATTTCTAAAATTAGAGAGAAAAGTTAAACCTAAAAGATAGTGATTATTATATGAGTGATAGAGATAAAAATAAAGAGAATTAATTTAACAATAGAGGTGGTGAATTTAGGTCTTTTTAAAGAGATGATTTTTATTAAAATCCTATGAGTAATTACAGAGAAATTCATCCACATGCAAAGTACCAATAAATAGACCTAATTATTATATGATTTTTTATTTGAAAATTTGACCCTTAACCCTTTAATCCACAGCCTAGTCCACCGAACAGACCAGAGCCCTACAACTAAACATACCAAAACCTGACAATTTGCCAGCAGGAACTACTTAAAATTAAGAGAAATTTATTCTTTTTTAGAATGAACAGCTAAATACAGGAGGAATTGCAAGGGAGATAGTTGAATCAATACGGAGACATGCAAAGTTGTGAGGGATTAAACAATGGATTTTCTTCCTAATATGTTCTGATTAATATTCAAGGCAATCATAGTAACCCTATATTATAATTTCGAGTAATTATAATTTGGAAAGTGGAAATTGTAAACAAATTTGTATTAATTTAACCCACAGTACTTCAAATTAGGTGGGAAAGGCAAATACTTCAATTATGGTTCTTAAGTAGGCATATGCATCCCAATATCATGTCAATCTAGTGATATAAGAACTCTGATACCTTATTATTAGCATTTAGCTTTGACATAGGGATATATGGCTTAAAATTTGAGTGTTAGTTTTGAATTTCCTACTTTAATTGCAAACAGAAGATCCGCTAAGAGCTAACCTATTAAATTAATTTTATAATTAAGGCCTGTTTAATTCAAAGAGCTTTTATTATTATATTTTAGTAACCAGTACTATTCGTAGTATACATGTTTTTGAGTGTATTGCTAAGCGTGTGTTGTTTAGGCACCATCATTGAGGTTACTTAGCTTGGAAATCGCAGTGACATAGTATTTAGAGATAATTCAAAAATTAAACTTTTAATTAGTTTTATCCTTGACCATTTAAATTAATTTTAAGCATTATTTAATATTATTTGATACGAGTTTACTAAATTCTCAACTTGGAACAAAAAACTGCTACTACAGAAGGAATATTGGACGTTTTTCTTCTTAGCTTTTTCATTCATTAGAAACAATTTATTCATACTTAATCGAAGACATAAGGCTTCTGAATACAAAATGGCTACTAAAAAACCCTAGAGACTTGTTGATAATCTGGATGTTATAGATGGGTTTAAGAGTCTAAATATGATAATCATTTGCTTTGCTTTTACTTTTAAGATTGGTAAGTAATTAATTTTCTAATGAAGAAATAACCCTAAATTTATTCTTATAGTTTAATATCAGATTGTACAAAATAATCAAGAATTCACAGAGCAAATCCAAAACACATTCTTTTTCTAAATATTTATAAGTGGCTCAGCTTAAACAGCTATAGAAATTGGATTCTTTTTAAGTGGACTACTATAGGCAGTTTCATTTTTAACTTATACAAAAAGTGATCCTTGTTTCAAAAAGATCATCCTCTATTAAATTAAACTTTAGTAATTTATTTATTAATAAAAGTGTGAGTAGATATTTTTAAAATAGTTTAAAAGGCTTTTCAAAGTGATTCCATTTTACTATACAACTATTTTCTTGATTACTTACGGAATATCTCTATACAATAGAGGTCCTCATCAGCACTTTTTTGATAAGCTATTGTTGCCCTGTAAGACTCCAATAACCCTACTGGCAAATTTATTATTCTTTAACAATTTCTACCCTAACATGGGCTCATCTGATGATATTTGTCTCCCTTGGACTTGGTTCGTATCAACATACATACAATTATCACTCTTAACTCCTGTGATAATATACCTACTATATAAAAGTCATTTGATTTGTGTTCCGATTCATTTTGCGGTACTGGGCTTGGGAACTTGTATAGTGTAGGGTGTATAGATTGCTATTAATTAAACAGGAATTTCACCAATATTTGATTAGTAGTACTGGGATTAAGTCTTTACCAAGCCTTGGTACATGTACAATATACAAATAGGACTTGGAGTCATATTTGGAATCTTTTATAAGAGACACATTGATTTAATTTAGAGATTAGAACAGGGTGGACGCTATGAAAATAGTATATGGCACACGATCCTAACTTACTTTAAAAAGAAATATGTCATAAGATTGGCTCTAAATTTAATTGGATGCTCTCTGTGGATTGGTATAAACCACATAGTCAGCTATGACTACAATGTTAATAAAAGTAATTGGACTTTAACAGCTGAAATAATTTACGGTTTAATTCGTGGACCAATAAGTATAACAGGTATAGGAATTTTACTGCTGCCCATGCTGCTTAGTAAATTTAGAGTAATGCGAAGAGTTTTAAGAATGCGAGGTTTTGTAATATTATCTCATTTAAGTTTCGGCATATACCTCTGGTATCCAGTAATAGTTCTAACCTACCTCTACTAAACGCACTCAATGATTCAAATAACTTACCTAAACATACTCTACTATTTCTTGGGATCATTCTTTATCTCAATTGTAGTTTCATATATACTGTACATGATGATTTAAGCACCAATCATTGCATTGCTGAATATATATAGAGAGGCTTTTGAAGTGAGATCTGGTGTCAAGAAAATCAAATTTAAGTATGAATTCGTTAGCTCATGATAAATATATCTTTATTTGTTTAATACAATCTTCTATATTCCTATAATTTTTATTTATAAAGTTAATCAAATTCAAGTTTTACATTATATTTATTAAATATTAAAAATAAGTATTGAATTCAATTGACAGTTACTTAAATGATGCAAATAGATTCATAAATTAAATAAACTTTTTTTTCTTTTTTCTCTCTGTTAATTAAAGTGGTAGAATAAATCATCATTTTAATAAAAATTTATATGAAAAAAAATTATATTTTTTGTACTATTAGAATTTTCACTTTATTTTATTGTAAAAATATGTTTATAATTAAAAAAAGTAAATATAATTAAGTAAAAAGGTAAGTTTATTCCAGTTAAAAATAATATTTGTTATTAATTTATTTGCAAGATTTATTTTTATAATAAGGAATTTTTTAAAAAAAGGTACACAAATATATATTTACTTTTAATTTTTTTCTTATAATTTCTATTAGTTAATAATTAATGACAATCAATATAATTTAGAATTAAAGTGTTTAATTGAGTAATTTGAGAATTTATTGATGAGGAGGTTTAACTTTTAATTTTCTATGTCAAATTAATTATTTTATGATTCTGTGAGAGTTAGTCTTTAAACTTCCCTGAAACTAAAAATCATAATCAACTTATTGTATAAAAAAAATCAATAAATAGAAATAATTTAAATAATATCCTTAAGAGGGTTAGTTTCCTGGCCTATTAAGCGTTTTAATTTTTCCCAGAAATTTTTACTTTATAATTTGATTTTCAACATATTAAATGAAATTTTGCAAAAACACTTAAATTGTTTGTTTTTAAAAAAGATTTTTGATTTTTATCATTGATTTTTTGTAAATAAATTAATGTTTATGCTTAAACTATATTTCTGACAAAGCGATTAAGTTGAAATAAGAGTGGTTGTAGATTTAAAATGCAAAAGTATAGTATAAAAAGCATGAGTATAGCCTCAGGTTCATGATTGATTTCCTAATCATCATCGTCTTCATCGTAATCTTGAACTTTTCTTGTAGCCATCGAATCACTGAAAAATATTCGCATCTTGTTCTTTAGCTTACTGTAGTCAAAGTCCCCAGTGTTAGAGGTGCTGCAGCTGAACCTCAGCCACTTCTCAGTTTGAGACTGCTATATCAGGATTGTTGTTGGAGGAGGAGACTCCATTATGTTTAGCGAAAATTTAATTATTTTGAGATATTTAATAAATTGAATCAGACACAGTTTTAATTAATAAATTTCAGCCTAAAATTAATTAAAACATCTCTATTAAAAATTCGTTATAAATTAAACATATTAGTACGATTAAAAGTCCTCATATATTAAAACTTAAAAAGTTTCAATTTGTCTGATTCAATTTATTAAATATCTCAAAATAATTAAATTTTCGCTAAACATAATGGAGTCTCCTCCTCCAACAACAATCCTGATATAGCAGTCTCAAACTGAGAAGTGGCTGAGGTTCAGCTGCAGCACCTCTAACACTGGGGACTTTGACTACAGTAAGCTAAAGAACAAGATGCGAATATTTTTCAGTGATTCGATGGCTACAAGAAAAGTTCAAGCATGAACGATGAAGACGATGATGATTAGGAAATCAATCATGAACCTGAGGCTATACTCATGCTTTTTATACTATACTTTTGCATTTTAAATCTACAACCACTCTTATTTCAACATAATCGCTTTATAACTGTATCTAAATTTATTCATATTTATAATCTTAAAACAGCATTTAACGCTCAGTTTTTTTTAAACTCTTTGAAGCAATATATAGCTTCCATTAAGTAATTATTATTGAAAATAAATTATTTGCATATTTATGTAAATTTGTAAGAATATATATAATAAATTTAAAAAGCAGGAATCTTCCCACCCCCCATATATTTATTTTTAATTAACAATAATCCTAAATAACTTATTTCGCGCAATATATTCTCCAATTTTATTTAAGAAAATCCTCAGTTACATTCTCTCCTTAACTATCAATTTAATTATTAAAAAAAAAGGGTTTTGGGGATTTTATAATTTATACGACATATAAAATATAAATTTGCACAGCCAAATGGATAGAAAGGAGAAAATATAATAAATATTGATCTACTAATATTGTTAAATTTACGATTAACATAAAGTGAGATTGATCAGTAAGTAAAGAAGAAAAGATTAATATTTTTTAATATTTTAATATTGAAAATTTATTTTAATGCCTCATTATAAATAGGTTTAGTCTATTAACTTTATAATTATCATTAAAATTGTTTTTATTTATGGAATAAAATGCGAAAGATTTCAAATATATATATACGACTTTTTTCATAAATATTTGAGTGTAGTACACAAAATAAATATATTTTTGATTTCTACTAATGAGGTTTTGGGGAAAAGCAAGCCTTTTTCATCAATATTAGTTAATAATTCTTGTTTATGGAATACGAGATTCAGGGAAGGACTAACCTTCAAACCTTACATAACCATCATTAGAAATCCACAACTTAATCTTTTAGGTCGCAGCCTATTGCCACTACCTCAGCTATCCACAGTGACCTCAGAAAGAGTAAGTCCATATTCATAAAAATATGAAAAAATGACAATATTATTATGCTAAAATATATGAATTTTATTAAAAAAATTCTATTTATAGATTCAAATTTGCTGATCAAAATAATAGGACCAGGAAAAATCCGCAAGAAGAGAAAGCCATATCACTCTTATTGTAAATAAAAATATTTATTAAAAACTCCATTAATTCGAATGTGAGAAGAGTTTTGCTGTACATGGTGAAAGACCGAAATTTTTCAATCAAAGAGGCAGCTATTAAACTTATTTATTTATGTTTATATTTTACTCTAAATATATTTAAAATAAAGAAAGACATTTTAATAATATTATTTAAAAACAACTATCGTAATTATTATTTATTTTTCTCTATAATTATCACATTTTTATTTACTTTTTTTCCTTTCTAAAGTCAAATTATTTATAATTATTTTTAAAACTTAACATGAACTACTCCACTGCCAAAACAATCTTGCAGCTCTTCAGGCGCACAGGGCGCATAGACAAGATTGACAAGCAAGATCTCATAAATACTGCCTCTCAGTTTGGTATTGATTAGTAAACGCTCGGATTTATATAAAAATAATTTTACCTTACTATCAAAGCAAAAGCATTATGATTGAAATTAAGTATTATGATGTTTATTATATCTGATTTGGAATCGCACCTTAATAATAATAGTGCTACTGCGGCGGCCAAATATCTTGCAATTAGCATTCTTTTTAACCAGCCATTTCACAACATCCAAGCAATATGTTCGCTAACCTTTCAACTATCTACTCAAGTGAACAGCAACCTATATTCTAAATCTTTTAAGTTTTAAAAATAAATATACTTTAAACTCGTAAAAATTATAAAACAAATATTGCAAGGCAACGGAATTTGTTTTGAAAAAATGGATTAAATTTCCTCAGATCTAGATTTGAGTGATGCTTTAGAAGAAAGTATGGCGACTAGTGATCTGCAGAGAACTGGAGTCCAAGAAAATTCCTTCAAAAATTAAGATTCAATTAACACTTAAGCCCTAAATATAGCGAAGTAAGACAGCAACTCCTCTAATGGCAATTTTTTTAATTTTCGTTAATTTTGGAAAGCTTGGAGCTCAAGACAACTCATTATTTAGCCCTTTCACTAGCTTTAAGTTTAAATTATTTAAATTTTTAAAAGTCCATATCTTTGGGCAGTCCAGTTTTATGCAATTAAACAGCTCAGCCATTATTGTAAATAGTTGGAAATATAAATAGTAACTCAGGGTTTCAAACAATAATCTAGAGACCTTCCAATTTTATCCAAAGCCCTTCCTTCACTTCAAACATTAACGCCTAACTTCTTTCTACACCATTCATACATTAGAAATCTATTTACATAATAACTATTTTTAAATCTATGGTTGGAGATAACCTTTCTACGAGAAGACCAACCACCATATTGACAAATAACTTATCATAGCCCGTTTAGAACCTCCCTTTAACTTTGGGAGCTTATAAGTTAAATAATATTAAACCCCTATAATCATCTATAACTCAACCCTCACAAGTAAACACTCTAGCAGCCGGATTCAAAATAAATATAAGAAACTAGCCAAGAGTCTTCACTGAGGATGAGCTTAGTACATTAAGAGGCTTCTTCGATTTCAAGTCCTACGAGCACTTGATTCAGGCTAACAATTACTTTTAAATTAATAATACTTTAAGAAATTTTATGTCATTTTTATTATAAATTTTATTTAAAAAATGCCTGATCGAAGTAAGATCCCTCGATCGTATTCTGATTGATTATTATCCCATACCTTATTAAAATTCAAAACTTAATAAACTTAACCTCATCACTATCTATTTAATTTAATATATCTTATATATGGATATCTCCAATCGAAACTAAAATTTTTAATTATTAATCCCTGCCATAATGTAAAATTTCTTTATACTTTTCATCTTATTAAGTTCTTTTAAAAAAGCACATTTCTTAAATTCAAATCTCACTAAATGCTCAATTAGATTTTTAGAATTATGATTTTTTCCCTAATTTAAGAAATTTGGAAGGACACTTCATAGTTTCTGTTAGCATTTTAATAATGCGATTGAGATTATTCGACTTGATTCTTTAGTAAATTCGTTCATTATTTAATTTTAACTAAATATGTAATAGGCAGGAATGAATAAAATTTGTTCCATAGGCTGTTATTGAGTAAAAATTTAAATATTTTTTTTCTGATATTAGAGAATAATCATGAATTTTTTTATGCTATTATATTAAAGTTCTAATAATTAATTAATAATAAAAACCGAACTCTATCCCAAAAAGTATATTGATTTGGGTTGGAGTAAGGTAAAATAAGAATTTATTTATTATTTTAAATTATTCATAATTAAGATATCTCAATTATTAGAGATATCATATTGTTTTAATTAATAAACTTTAAATCATAGCTTTTAATTATATTTTACTTTTTAAATGATTAATTTATACATTTAGTTTTAATTTATTACTTATTTAACATGATATGAAATGTTCTAATATATTAATAAAAATTTAATGTTGTTTTAAAGAATCGAAATGTCAAATTACAGCATAATTAGTATTTATTTTCATTTCTTCCACACTCCATCCATAATAATATAAAAATTCGTGTTGGAGTGCGATTTTAATTATTAAATTAAAAATATATAAATAAAATTATATTGAATAACTTGATTAATTTCTTATTCTTGGTATATATTTCTATTTTTACTCATTAGTAACTTATATAAAAGAGTTTCATTAATCCCCAAACTTCAAATACTCCTGCTTATTCCACCTATTTTACTTAATAAGATTTTGAAGTTTTGGAAATCAAACAGCTTGTAGTTCTAAAATAAATCAAATAATACTCTCTACTCACATAATTTCAATATTTTAAGAGAAGTTCTTTCCCCTAAACATATTATATAAATTCTTAAATTAAGACGTTGATATTTTAAAGCAGCATTCTCACTGAGGAAATATTCTGATTAATATGACATAAATCTAACTATAATTTTACCTATCTCTTTATAAATTAAAGTACAGCTTAACTTCTATTAAAACCCAATACAATGAAAAATTACGTTTTAAAAATATTTATATTATGATTAATGTTGGTAAATCAAAAAAATTTAAAATCTATATTATAAGCAAAAACTAATTGGAATAAGAGCAATATGTATCTCTATTACAAATATAAGTAAATTTAAAAATTTTAATCCCTTATAATTATTCTTATTTTTTATTTACTGGGATTTAAAGTCTTTTTTAAATTATGATAAAATATTTATTATTCTGAAACTCTATACTGCAAGTTAATATACATATAAAATGGAACACTCTGATTATATTTTTGTTATTTTTTGAAATACATGCAAATATTATTCAGATAGTAAATCTCAATATGTGTAAATCCTTCGCTTCTTTATCATTTTAAACTTTTTACAATTTTATAATTAAATTGCTTAATATTATTAAAACAATCATTGCATAAAAATCTTAGATGAGTAAAGCACAAAAATGATGCTTAAAATAAATATGTAACAGAGGATCAACAGCTAATATTTATATATAATTTAAAGTTTCAGGACTGAGAGAGGATAGAAAATAATAATAATAACACTCCAATCGCGCTGAAACGAGAATCACCCAAAATAGTTATAACGCATTTATGCTAAATTGAAGAAAGCAAGAACTGCCCTATATTTATAGATTGAAGTGCTAATAATATATTAGAAATGATTTGAGAAATTATAATTAATATTCAATCAATATAATCAACTTTAAATTAAACAATACTATAATCATAAAATGAAAGTAAAAATAAGCTTTAATTATTTTTTATCATGAAGCAATAAAGTTACCATTTTAATTGTAATTAATTATAAAATTAATTGAATTATAGAACAATTCTAAGTTATTTATAAAATTTATTCTTTTTATAATAAAATTTGACGAATCATGATTTTGTTATACATACCAAAATTTTAATATGATTAAGTACTAGTATTTTGCAAATTTTGTAGAATTTAATGGGGTTTGATGTATTAGTATATTTGAAAAAGCTAGAAAACCTAAAAAATATTTTGAATTATAATTTCTGAAGTAGTTTGATATGAATAGCTTAAATGTTTAGAAACTATTTTGTATTTTGACAGAGAGTTATCAAATATTTATATTGCTTTTAATCCTTTAATAAAGAACATTGAACCTCATTTACTCTAAAAAATCTGAGGTGTTATAATAAATTCTTGTTTTTCGCCTCATGACTTAAAGCAATCTTAGGGAAAAAGCTGTTATTTTATTTAACTTTACAAAATATTTTCTTAACTTGATAGTTCACTTGCTTCCAAATATATAGTAACTTCAAACCTGATCAGACCTTATAATTTAATTAATAATCAGATTATAATTCAACCGTAATTAAATGTGATTAAACTATTACTAGTTAATAGAAGTTAGTAAGTAATTCGCAATGAGTTCATTTTTATCCTTAATCTACTATGTATAAACTAAAACAATTTCTCTTCTTATCAGGGATTAAAAGTTTATAATAGGGGAATTTGCTGGTCGTATATTGTAGAAATACATTTGAATCTGAAAATTAATTATAAATATATTAATTATAAATCAAAATAGTGGCAGTCAAAGTTTGCCAATTTTAACGATATTTGGCTTATTCGATAGAGTTT
>ARYC01000980.1:0-14793 GCA_000711775.1 Oxytricha trifallax | reverse complement strand
TGAAGTTATAAAGTAATAATTTGTTTCATAATATGAGTTATTCATTTATTGAGTAAATTCTTTTTGAGACTTCATCGAATAAAAATTACTTACCCTGAATGATGATAAATCTAACATGGTCATTCCTTAAATTAAACCTCTAGACCGTTTGTAAGATATCTTATTCAATTTTAGATTATATAACTTAGCCAGGTTCTACCTAAGTTTATCACAATTTTATGCTTATTAAGATGTTTTAGCTTGTTATTAAATAATACTGTTTCCTTAATTTTTAATTTCTTATTTCTCAAGAACTGTAACTCTTGAGTTAACTATTTTAATATTGTTATTAATAGTTTCCATTCTTTCATTAATTACTTTATAATTTTCTTCTAAGCTTTGTTAATTTTATCTGATAGAATTTTTATTGTTTTGGTTTATTCGCTATTCAGTGCTTCTTGAGCTTTCAAATTTTTTTGAGTTGTTTCTTCAGATTTGGTAAGTTTTTACTAATTTTATTAGAGAATAGCTAGAATTTCATCGATTCTTTTGTTTAAAACTTAATTATGTTCTTGGGCACGTTTAGAATGATTTGCCAGCTACTCTTGTGACGCAATTCCAATGGTAGGGGAAGCTTTCTTTATGTCATCAATTAATAATTTGAAGGCATCTTAAATTTCCTCTATTCCTTCTCTTATTTATTATTATTTAGTTAACATCCAAGTCTTTAATATTCTTATCTAATTCTTCAATTCTTTGTAAAGTTTTATCTATTTTCTAACTAAGTTTTTCAAATATTTGTGTTTCTAAAACTTTAGGTACTTAAACTAGTTGTCTATCGTACATGTTTTTCATGGCATCGGCAGTCATTTGTTTTTAATTTGTTGAAATTATTTCTTAGACTCTATCTGAATTTAGGTAAGTCCCATCTGACAAAGTTTGGGATTCCTCATTCTCTGTTAGTTTCTAATTGGAGCTCAAAGATTCATATTTGAATGGAGCTAGTATGTTACTTTATTGTTCTTATTCAGAAGAGCTTTAATTCTTTTCACTTTTTGCCTATTAATTTTCTTGGTTTTAGTTTAAAATAGGCTTCTTAAGTTGATTTCCACTTTACTTTATTTGCAAGTTGTTTTTTCCTGGTGTATTGAGTTTGCTATCGCTTTTTTTATTATTCAACTTTGCAATCAGCCAATTCTTATGAGTGTTGATGGGGATTATTCCAAACTTTTTTTGCAATTCTATTTTTACATCTAAAAGTTTTTCCCCCATTATCTTTTATTTTTTTAGGTACTCTAAAATTTTATTTTTTGTTTCCTCAATCTTTAATTCCTTCTGTTGCTCTTCAGTAAAAAACTCTGCTGTAAAATGAGAGGTTTCAGAGGATTCTTCAATTTATTTTACTTATTGCTACTCTTTTACTTTTTTGTCACTGATTGCTTGCTCATTGAGATAATTATTTTTAAAAAATATACCCCCCTTTTTATAGCCCAAAATAGATTTAAATTTAGTAACATGAAATCTTAAAGTCGATACATCATGAACTTTTTCTAATTACTATAAATAAGCAAACTAATTTAATTCAGGATTAGCACTTAGCTTCCTTATTTTTGAATTCTTATTACAGTTAGATATCAATTTAATTAATCAGATATTAAGTTATTTTCAATCTCTACTAAAATCTCCTAAAGTCTCATTAAGTCTCATAAAGTCTCATGAAATCTACTAAACTATCATACTATTTTCATTTCAATTCTAAAAATTAAAATCAGACAATTTATTTAGAAAAATAATAGTAATTGCTTTTATGTAGCTATTCCTAGTTTACTACAAAGAACTGATTAGTAGAGACTTGCTTTGTTTTAACTATTTCTCAAATAAAAATAAGCTAGAAAAAATTTTATCAGATATTTATCTTTTGCTAACACTATGGTATTTACAAAAAGTAAAATAGTCAAACTTTATTTTAAGGATTTTTTCATTCTAATAGTTTTATAGGTTAGGATTTTATAAATAAATATATTCTAAGCTTTTTTGAAAAACTGATAAAAGAAAATAGAATGAGTTTAGAAGTTTGATTTTAAAAAGATAGACATTAAAATTAAAGTTGGTTTAAAAGTTAAATAGGTTACTATATTAAATTAAAAAGTTTTGTTAGTCAAATTAATATGTTTAGCTCCTAGAGATAAAAATCTTTTTATCAACAGTTGTTATTCTATTGAATAGGTCCCAACATTTAGGGACAGCTTTGGTCATCTAAGAGTCCGTCATTCTGGAGTTGGTGGACTAGTTGCTTGTAGTTCATTAAATCATGAATTTGATCTTGCATTCCTTGGAATTCTTGTCTCATCCTTTCATTGTTTTCTAGGTATTTCTATTTGCTCTGTCTGGGTTGCTGGTTACCATCCTTCATCTCTTCATTCTAGTTTGGCCTTTATCTTCGTTTGGCTGACTATTTCATTAGATACGCCGACCTTCCTTTTTAAACTAACAAAAATTATATGTTAATATACTTACTACTGTAGCTTATAGAATTATTTAAGGCAGAAACAAATTCAGGCTTCATGTGTACAATCAAATTGTTTGATTAATCAAGTTTTTATCTTCTCCTTATTTTAGCTTGCTATACCATGCTGTTAATACCCTCTTGATCCAAAGACAGCAAAATATCGACTATCCATTTCTTATCCAAGTGCAACCAGTCACATTGATCAGGTAAGTAGTTTAAAAGTGAAGGTTTAGTTTAAGCATACTCGAGAAAGTCATCAGAGGTTAAACCCTCTATTTAAGGAACAGCAGCAACGATAACATCTGATCTTTTCAAGTACTATAAAGTCGTTATTTACTCTATTTTACCTCTTTGTTTCCATTAATTATACTTCTAAAGAAATAGACATTTGTGCAGTTTACTTTTGGCAAGTATGCCCCACATTCTTAAGTCAAAAAATCATAAAGTTCTTTCTTACTTCCAATTTTCTCTCTTAATTAATGAATATTAATCTCCTAAAGTCTTTGTTCCATTTATGTATTGTTTTTGTAGGCAAATTTTTTTCAATAAATAAGTATTAGTACTAAATCAGTTATTATTTACTTTATATTACTATTTAAACTTTTTTAAAAAATAGGGAGTAAAAATAATTATTTGTTAAAAACAATTCCTTATAGAATAATCACTTTCTTAACATCAAAATAAACTTCATATAGAAATGGAAATCCTCAAAAAAAACTTACAAGTTTAAATAAACTGATATTCGAAAATTTTGGAAATAAATTGCAGTAATAGCTCTTAAGAAGAATTGGAAGAAAATTAATCAAATAGCTCAAGCTTTCAGGGTAAAAACATAAACGACGAAAGTTGGAAATGCAAAGCTACATCGGTAATATTTGTTAAATAGTTTATTGAAAAAGATCTCGAGTTGAAGACTATAACCCTAGATGATTTAAATGATAAAGAAAATTAAATATTAGAAACTATATCAGGAATTGTAAACAACAGTGTTATTAGTGACCCTAATAAAGTTGCTAAATAAGTCAAAAGTCTTGACTCGTTTAAGAGTACCATTGAGTAATGAGAATTTAAGGATTATTTCTCGAAAGCTCTTTAAGCTCATCTATAGTACAATTGTAATGTAGTGAGTGATGAAATAAACTTTGATGAAGTTAAGAATCAAGCCTAATAGGATTTTGAAATTCTCTACTAAGCTCATGCTTAAAATAATAACCAAAGTACTAATAAAGATAGTTTTATAGATGAGACTTAATAATTAAAATAAAATTCAACCTTGAAACTAATTTAGCAAACTTCAGATAAAAATAGTCAAGAGTTTATTATCTAAAAATTAAACGACTTAAATTAAAACTAAAGATGCTCTAAAAGGTCGCTTATGAGAAGGTTTAAGCTTTCCCGAACCTAATTAGATAATGCCCTAGACAATAAGATTGACAAGCTAACCCTTAAATAGTTCAAATAGCAAAGATAAGTCAGTCAAAACTATCAAGCTATTAAATTTTTCATTTAAAATTAACTAGTAGAAGGGATCTTAATAAAATCGACATAGGAAATCAGTCAAAAACTCAAATAAAAATTAGGCTTGGTTATAAGCAAGACTAAGTTGGCAAAATTCATGAAGTCGTAATGAAAAATGAGCTATAAAAAGATTTACAAAATTAATCAAAGGACAAATTGCTAATTTCAATTGTGGCTCGGCATTTCGCCGCTAAAGATTTTATAGATCAATCGAGCTTAGCTAAAACTATAATTAACATAGATGAAAGCAGCATTTAATTGACAAATGACCATAAGAAGAGCTGGAGCCTAAAAGGGGTTAAGTATTATTCGGACATCTCGCAAAGACTGTATCAAGTGAATGTGCTTGCAGGAGTTTCAAATAAAGGAGACGTATACTTTCAAATAATTAAAGGAAATAACAATAGCAAGACTTTCTATTATTTTCTACTGGAACTAATATGCATACTGGACTAATAAGACAAACACTGGAGGGCGAGCACTATACTCTTACTTGATAATGCGACTTATCACAAGAGCTCGTATATCTAAAGGAAATTTAGATTGCTACAACTTAGCATTTACTACTTGGGGCCTTATCATTTTGAGATGGCTCCAGTTGAGAAATTCTTTTCTTTCATAAAGAAATCAATCGAAATTGATAAGACTATCGAAAACAAAGACTAGCTGATATAAAAATATGCGACCTTGATATATTCCTTAAATTACGATTGGGTTTCTTTAGCCTTTCAGCATGCCTTGACAAAAGCTCTAAATTACTTAACTTTTTAAAGTATCTGAAACCAAATATCAGAATTAATTTAATAATTAGACAATTGCATCATAAAATAAAGAATAGAGATAAACCCCATTTAATTTTGAAATAAATTGATCAAAACCCCAAAACCCCTCTGTTAAATTAGGTAAACATAATGAATAAAACAAATTAAAAAAATACATTTTAGAAAAAGGCGTAGTTATAATTTTAAAACAAATTTACGATATAGATAACAATTTCAATTTGCAAAAAGAAGATTAATAGAATTTTATAGGAGAGATAATGGATACTAACTCAAGAATTGAAAAACGAAAAGAGGTAAAAGTTCATTTTATTTCAAAAAGATGTCATGTTTGGCAGCCATCAATAATTAATTCTCAAGAATAAAAGAATAAATCTAAAAAATGACTTTGTAAACAATATCAAATTTGAGCTAAAAAATGAGTAAAATGAAAAATATAAAAGAGTGAAGACTGTATTTGGACATGCTTGCTTTGAAGAAAATTAAACTTCACCTATTACTTATATAATTTACGATTAGAATGGAAAGTACATTTTTAGTGCGGGAGAGGATAGGTAAGTCTTGAATATAGAATTCAAATTTTCATTTAGGTTGATTAAAATTTGGGAGGTAGAAACAATGTAGCTTCAAGGCTAACTATCTTACCATAAACATCCTATCACTGATTTGAAAATAAGTAAATGTAATCACTATCTAGCATCGTCATGTCTTAAAGGCAGATTAATAATTTGGGATTGGTAGTAATGTAAAATTCATGAAGACATTAATGAAAATTATACTGAAATTAACCAAATTCACTTCAATGAACTAATATTTAAAGATGAAAAAGAAACAATAAAGTAGCAAGTTTTAGTAAGTTGCTCAGATGTGGGAATTATTTGCATTTTTGACTTCAATACAACAATAGAACAAGATGTTTAATTTAAAGACAATGATGGAGATCTGAATAGTAAAAGATTCTTTATAACATTGATCCCTGAAAGGGGCAAATATTATAGTAAAAAACAAAGAATTTAATCTGTTAATGTTAATACTCAAGGCCTGATATGTGCTGTAACTCATCAAGGAGAGATCCATGTATGGTAGTTAAATGTCAAGTTGTTTAGCTAGAAGAATAAATTGTGCTAAACATTAATAGGTTATGATAAAAGTCATGGAGATTTAATTGTTTCATGCATATTTTTACCAGATCAAAATTTCTTATTAACGGGATCCTATGATGGAATAGTAAATGTTTGGGATTTTTAAAAAATCAAAAAATGGTAAAGGCAGAAAGTTCATCACGGTGAGTTGAGAATGCTATCTTAAGATTATCTTAAAGTTACTCTAAAACATAAAAATTCTTTAAATGGAAATGATAGGTACAACTTTTATACAGATGTAAGTTCTCAGTCTATTTAAAGCATTTTATAGAAAAATGGCAATCGAGGATAACTATAAAAACCTAAATACGATTTAATAAAGGTAGATTCTGCAACATGGTCTTCCTCTGGTTTAGCTCTGCTTACTTTATGATTGGCGAGCCTTACTTCATTGATATGATACAACACAACAGTGATGCATATATAAATGCAAATACAAGCTGATCTGAAGTATATGGGTTAGAATATAAGAGGCCAAACTTCAAAAATTCTTAGTATTTCATGACATTTAATAACAGCTTTCAAACCAACAGTTTGAGTATCTATCTTGAAACATCGATTTTTGCCTAAGAGCTCTGACTTCAACTCTAATGATGTTTTCGATGCCTCTGATACGATTAATGATGATTTGGATGGGTTTTTCATGATTAGGTGAGAGTTGGGTATGTTAAGTCAATTGGTCTTTAGTTTGAGAATCTACCTAAATTCTTAGCAATACTATGGTTAAGAAGTCAAAAACCTCTCTAAAGTCAAACTTGTCATTTCTTACCACCTCTAATCACAATACCTCCACAACACCTCCAATCAATGCAATAGAGTATAGCAACATCATATATAAGTGATAGAGTTCTATATGAGGTGGTTTAGTCGAATTAGCGATACTAAGTTGCAAGAATCCACTCTAAGGTTGTATGGTTCCAGATGAAGATATCCTGAAGATATCTCCAAAATTCAAGCATTAATGCATAAAAAATTCGCTAAGTATGTATAGGGTTCAATTAGAAGTACTAAAGCTGCTTATTCAAACTCCTATGCAAGAATCAACCTAAAGTTGTATGGATCCATGTTGCATGGCTCTGGCTGTATGACTCCAGGTTGTATGGTTCCAAAAATGCCCTATTTAAGCCAGCAAATTTCATAATAATTCATTATCACATTAAAAATTCTAGAATTGGCCCAAATTTTTACTTTTGCCCTCAAACTTTTTACCGTCCATACTTTGGGGTTTACCATAAATTTTATGGATCCCACAATCTAACATGCTCCTTCTACTCGGGAGCATTAGGGTCCAGCCGCAGCCTATGGTTGGATACCCTCCATTCAAGAGTACAAATAGTTGTTAGTTTTAGTTTTTAAAACAAGTTTATCTGCTTTTAAAGACTTTACACTTTATCTATTGCTAAAAACAATAATGCAGCAGTGCTGATATTTTTAAAGTTTTCGTCAGTAATTCTTAGGGAAGCTATTATGCTTATAACTCGTAAGGATTAAGGTTCAGCCTCAATCTATGATTTAATGCCTCCATTAAAGATTTAAAGGATTCAAAAAAAAGGTATGACTTAAAGATGTTGATGATTTATAATTTACAGATAACCTTAGTTTTGGAAATCAGGGGAATAAAGTAGTGCAACTTTTATAACGTTGCAAAAAGCATTGAATCGTAGTCCTAGAGACTTTAATACCTAGCCAAATTAATCATTGATGTTTTAATAAATGTGCGATAACGATAAAACCAAAGCAGAAATTAAACTTTTATAAAATCCGGAATCTTTTTTTTTCAGTTTTGATTAATCACTGCTTGCCTACCAGTTGAATATTGAAAATTTTGGTGGTGTTGCAAACCCTACTTAAGCGACGCATAGCAATAACTAATTTAGGATGAGTTTCGGGTGGTCACTAAAAGATAATGGAAGCTTTTTTTCGATCGGATTGAGGGGTAAGAAGGCTTAAAATATATTGGAAGATTTTACTTGTTCTTACTCGGAGATCCCTCTCACTAGTGGGTACTGGAAGACGCTAGCTGAGCAGTAGCCAACCTTCACATTTTTTGGATTTATTGATATTGGAAGCTTTAATCCATAAATGTGTACAAAGGGGAAGCACGAAGAATCTCATCCTGACTTGTTTAATAATTTAAAAAATGGTAAGTTTTTAGCAGCGAGAGAATGACAGAAATCAGAGGAATCAATAGCAGTGATCATAATCAGAAATCAAATCACAGTTTTAATCTTTAAAGGCTAAGTGTTATTTTTAATCATTTTTTATAGAATTTAGAATGAAAATGAAATGCGCGCATTCAGTGAGAGAGCTCTAATGATAAAGTCAAATCAAATTATCAAATTTATTTTAATTGTTTTTATAGGTATGATTTAGTTTTTTAGATCAAGGAAAAGTTTATTTAAATGCTAACTTCCTAATTCTCTTTGAAAAATCTCCAATAATCTTAGTGAAATCATTTTCAGAACAATGTTATACCAAGCAACTGTAGCACTAATTAGTTTTAAAATAGTTTTTGATTCTAATAATTACTGGTTAGGTTTAGGGAATAATAATGACTGCTTATCTTTTATTCGTAATTTTTAGTAATTAAGTTGTAGTGATAGTTTAAATCTGAGAGAGGTTTTTATTTTGTAGTTAAAGCATTGCTTTTAAATCATAGCAATACTTGAAATTAATAAAGCTATTATAAATCACTCTTAAAGTGTATATGCTATTTTAGGTAATAAAGTCAATTTAAGCTTAACTTAAATTAAATACAATTAGCGCTTTAAAGCATTATTATTCAAGTATTAGGTAATTTTATAAAGTGTAGGGAATAGAGGGCGTTATCACCTATGCATTTTAACTGCTCTTTAATAATTATTTGCATAACTTTAATCACACAGCAAAAGTTACTGCTCAAACGAATTCTTAGGGTTCTGGCATTTCTTGCGATGTCAACTGCTTTCTAACTTCTTCATCATACTTATTTATAGTATTTCTGTAGTCTCCCTTGATTTAGCTATAAATTGCGCGTTAGCAATATTTTCAAGTTAAAGACTTACTCTACTTGAATTAGACTGTCATTATCAAAGCTGAAGAACCAAGGATCAAGAAGTATATACACTTAGTGCATGTATGGGTCTTCCTTTTTGAATGGATAAATCCATACGTTGTGATATCCGCACCACTTATAGGTTACACAACAACTGGTTCGCTCTCTGCAACCTCCAAAATTACAACATTCTTAAAGCCTGTTTGCGGATCAACTTAAAACTTGAATGTGCGCTTGAATCGCTCGTCGATCACCTATACTTTGCGAATGCATCAACATTGCTAAATTTCTTGCCTTATATATTTCTACGATGTATCCACCAGGTGCTTTAGATGAATGATTGAAAGTGAAGCAGTGCTGCTTCGTAGTTTTGCTTGACTTCATTCTTTGATTTAATTTTTGATTATAAAATAATAACTTATTAATAATAAAGCATCAATTGCGAGGTTGCATGAACCTCTTTTTGCATATTATATTGCTTAACAGTTGCAATTAATCAAACATAATAATTCTAAGCTTGTTTAGGTTTGCAATGCATTGCTCAACCCATCTCTTATGTTTAAGCAGGTCTGTACCTGAAGTTCATGATTTCGCATCGCACAAAATTATATTAGCTCTTAGTTGTCACCCATGAATAGACTTTGGATTTATATAGTTCTGATAGTGTGAAAGGCAAGCTGAATGCCAAAGACAATTGTGTATTGCTCAAGTGACTGATCCATGACTTGTAGCACTTAAGTTCCAGTGAGAACTTATCCTCGCGAATCTGTTATGAAGGAGCGCTGCATTAGCAAGTTTGATAATTAATAATATTAACATAATATAATAGTCTTAAGAGAGCTCAATATTGAGCTTAATATAATTATGTATTAAAAAAGATTGTTTTAAATTGGCAAAGGAATGTTTGATTCAAAATTAAGTTATACTAAATCAAACTCTAAAGCTACATTGGAAAATATACTTGTGAAATATTATAAGGAGGAAACAGATATCTCAATCATGAGGAGGGACAACTTCAGCATCTTTCACATCTTAATGTTGTTCTTATTCAGAGTCTTTGGGAGGATTAGGTTGAATCTAATCTGCTGCTTACCCGTTGATGGAATCTAGGGGTTGATTTTGTTGGGACTGCAATACCTATGGAGGTTGTTGCTCAACTTACATCTGGCCATCTTGATCGTGATTGTTCTCCTCTTGTAAGTTGGTCTAAGAAATCTCGTTTAGCATTTCAAGTTATTGCTGTTGCTACGAGACCTGTTGAGTTCCAGGCTAAGACTTTTGAATCTAATCTTTCACCTTACTTTCATATCCTTTACTCTACTCCTCTTTCAATGAATCTGAATCTCCAACTTGATTCTTCAACTAGTTGCTATCTTGCTTGATTTGATCTTGCTAACTTTGAGGTAAGTGCTACTTCAATTGAGAATCTTGATTAGCAATCTGAGAATCATTCTGAAGTTGAGGATTTGAAACTTTCAACTTTGTTTATGGCATTTCAATCTATTACGATTGCTGAATAATTTATTGTTGCTCTTACTGTTGGAGTTACTGTTATTGCTCTTGCAACTTTTGTTACTACACCAGTTAATCTGAAGCAAGTCGCTGCTGTTCTTCTGCAAGAAGCCTTTCCTTGGCCAGTTTCTCCTCTTCAGCGAGTTTTTTCTCGTTTGCAATCTGTGCTCTCGTCAGCAACTCTCTTCTCAGCAATCCTCATCTCTTCTGCAATTTGCTTCTCTTCAGCAATCTTCCTCTCTTCAACAATTTGCTTCTCTGCAAGTTCTTTCTCTGTAGCGATTCTCTTCTCTTCAGCAACTCTCTTCTCTTCAAGTTCTTTCTCGTGTGCTATTCTCTCCTCGTCAGCAATCTTCCTCTCTTCTGCAATTCTTTGATTTTCGGCTAACTCCTTCTTTGCAAGTTCCTTCAACTCTACCATTTGCTTCTGTTCAGCAATTCTCTACTCCTCTGCTATTCTTTTTTGTTCCTCAGCACGTGTCTGATCATTTTCAAGCTACTACTCTATTTCAAATTGTTACTGCACTCCAATCAAGTTTTGTTGCTCCTACTGCTACAATTGACCTTAATTATAAGCCTGTTAGTTTTATTATGCGAAGGAGTTTTCATAAAGTTCTTAGGTTAAATTCTGATTGCTTGCAAATCGAGGAGATGATGTTGGTAGCCTAGAAGGCGAAATCTCCATCTAGTTCTTATCATCCTCATCATTTCCATTTGTATTCTCATGTTGGGGTGACTATTGTATAATTACTTTATCTGCAAAACCTGAGTTACTTAGGATTTAATTTTCTTAGTTTCCAACGCTTTGCTCAGATTTGAGAAGTAAGTTTTTTTATGGAAGCTGTTATGGTGTACTTTTCTTTTATGAAAAATTTGATATTGGAGAAAACATTGAAGTAGTCCCTTATCTATGTTATGGTGATTATACTTGATTCTTAGCTTGTATCCTCTGCTGATCATCAAGGATTTTGGGTTAAAGGAATACCTTCTACTAATAATTTAGATGAGCGCTTGAACGCATTGAGCCATCTCCATATATATTATTAGGCCTGAGATTATTTAATTGCTGCTAGCTTATTTAATTGTTAAACATCTATTGAGAATGCGATGGTAGATTGAGAGGTTATTATTGCTAAATAAGATTATTGCTGCAATCTTCATAACCCTTATCATGGGATTAAATCAGAAACTGGGCACCGTAATTGTTAGAACCAAGGAAATTTGAATCGTAAGGATTTGGAGATTTGACTTTAAAAAAGCAAGGATTGGTCAAATATGGGGGTTTTGGTAGTTATTATTAGCTATTCTAGCTTTATCTATTCAAGTTGGGGACTGGATTCGAATCTCGTAATTAAACTAAGCTTTCTGTCTCCTAATCGGCTTATTAAGTTGGTTGCATCAAATCGCCTACTAATTGTTGAAATTTGTTTGGAGTAGAAGGATTTTAAGGATAAGCGAAGAATGCACTTTGATGAGCGTCTGTGTCGGTCAATCCTAGAACATTTGATTATTTGGCTTGGAGTTTTACTCATCTTAAGAGTGTCCTAAGATATATTCTTCATCTTATTATTCTTTGTTCTGACTTTTGTTTGAAGGACTCTATTCAGTTTAGGTTTTTCTGTGGTTAGAGTCAGCTTCATCTATGCTTAACTATTAGTTTACTTAATCCTAATGCTAGGAATTTTCATTAGAACTAGATCTCCTGTTGTTATTCCTCTTCAACCTTTTTCTGGAAGTTTAGCCTTGTAAGGAACCTTATTTCTAATAACTTTTCACACTGGTGATTTATGAGCTAGAGGAGCTACCGATAGAATGACTCATATTATTTTCTTAGTTTCCTCCTTAGCTGTTGTCTAACGAGTTCATATTCTTGGACGAGCAATTCGTTGCGTTTTTATTAATCTAATCCTGATTATTGTTCAGCTGGATCTAGATGTTTGAGTTTCTATTATGGGGTGTTTGTGGGAATTGTTGATATGGGGTTTACAATTAAGAGTAGTTTTACTGCATAACAAAGCTGTTTTGCTGCGACTAATTACATAGTCCAAACTAATTGTTTTGAGACCCATAGTGTCTTTGATATTGCTATAAAGCAGAAGACTCGTGCTTGATTTGGCTTAACTAACATTGACTGGACCTGTTCTGAGAGTATTAATCGCTAGGATTATTAAGTCTCTTGCCAAGGATGCTCTCACGAGCCCCAACTTCACGAGTTTAAGATCTAAATAAATTTTAGAGAACTAACTTACTCTAAAGTTTGCTGAATCGTATTTTATTTGTAAACCAATTAAGGAAACAATTTGCTAAGCCTGCATATCATGGGATTTATATGAAAAGTAGACTCTTCTTTAGAAATATTTTTTGTGGTAGGCAACTCGATTGGTAAGAGAATTTGATTCTAAACCACATCACAGAAATCATCTTGGAAGCGTGTGAGAATGCAAATTTTGGTTTATATAGGTGGCAAAGGCTGCTTAGCTTTTTAAGTTGATGCCATAAATTTCGTAGTCTCAATCGCGGCTCTTAAGTCTGAAGGAAGTTGAACGTTTAGTTGCTCGATATTGAATTATCTCCTATCAGTTAAAATCTCTCCAAGCCTAAAATATAACATGCTTTAAATAATAACAAATATTACCTTTCACTATGCCAATTATACAAATTGGGATTCTACTGTATCATGGAACTATCCAATTATGCTTTCAGCATCGTATAAAAATCCTTGCCGAAGCTGAATAGTTTTTATTGTAATCCATTTTAAAGTTAGCGAGATTGCTTGGTAAAGAGAGATATGATATCAGCGAGTTATGAACTTAAGTCGATAACTTGATAGGGATCATATAGTTTGCTTCTTGGATCAATAATATCAGCTAATTTATTGCAAAGAAAACCTAAGGTAATTAGTTAGTTAAAACAGTATACTTACTTGCACAAAGAGAAGGGTCTTTCATTATGTTTGAAAAAGTTGTCAACTTCTCTTAAATATTGCTGATTGAGAGAATATCTTCAGGGCTTTGATTGATGAACTCAGTTGCTTCATTGTCTTCATCACTATAATCGATGTCGCTAGCATATTCATAAGTGAGACAGCAGGTCTGAGTCTTTAAGTAATCTATTGATCTTTTCAAGTCAGCAATTGCAAACGGCAACTCTTTGCAGGAATACCTATAGTAATTAATAATTTAACAAACTTACCAACTGAAAAATCTCTAAAAGAATTCTCTTGCCAGAATGCGAGTGTCTGCTTATCCTCCTAGAATTGATAGCTATGGCTTTGAGTCTCTTATGCATTAGTAAATATTGATACAAAATACAATTTTACTTCCTGCGCGTATTCCAGAGTCTTTAGTCAGTTCGAGAATGAGATTATTGATCCATGTATTTTTACCATCAAAGTCCTTTATTTCAACAGGAAGTTTGGTTAGTTTGTTGTATCTATTGTTCATATATTAGAGTTGACCAAACTTATCGCATCTAATAACTACAAAGTGACTTTGAGGAATTTTATTGTCGCAGTTTTTAAAAAGCAGTTCGACGAATATAGTGCCTTTTTTCTTAAATAACTCTTCAAAATATGCTTTATTGCTTTTAAGAAACATGCAAAGACTTTCTACTCTGGTGAGATCTCTCTCAAATATATCAAGTTACTGAATGCGAGATACTTTATAGCTCCTGGACTTATTGTCAAACGCACACCAATTCAGAACATCAATGAGAGGGAATCTTAGTGGGTTGAGAAAGTAATCATTTAAAAAGTAGTGAGGATGCATTTACAACAAACCACAGAGCATCATTGCAAAAGCTGTGGAATTGGGAAACATAGGGGCATCATTGATAATTGCAAGCAAGCCCATAATTTCTGATAGATAACAATAGTTGCTTGGGTCCATTATAAGAGATGTTTTGAAAGTACTGTTCAAATTGAAAAATCATAGCCTTGCTACGCATCTGAAATGCATGCATCTTGTAGCTGAATTATTATTCTTAAAAGTAGTGTGGTGTGTACATTAGCCTGTAGCTTGTCTCCTCAAAGAAAGGTGATCCAGAAAATTTAATCTGTGCTAAAGGTTCCAATTATTAAGTGATATAGTCATAACAATCGAGGGCAAATGTTTTCATGCTCGATAGGATGTAAAGTTATGACTCTCTCATAGTTTTTTGAGAGACCTTGACATACTCAAACCTTAGGTATGCATGGTCATCAGGATAATTTTCAAGAGCAGATGATTTGGAAAGCATACTGCCATCACTCATTTCTATGTTAGAACGTCTATCAAGAAACTCGAACGTCACAGTTTTATCTTTTTAAACTTGAAAAGTCTT
>ARYC01000979.1:0-120341 GCA_000711775.1 Oxytricha trifallax | reverse complement strand
AAGCACCCTTATATTTCAAGTAAGATTTGTAGCTTAACCTCTTTAGAAAAATCTGGTACTGGCATCTTTTTGATGAAGGAATAGAGCAAGCTTCACAGAGAGAGAAAGTTGCAGACGAAGTATGAAGTTGGCAAGAGACTTTATTCAAATATTTAGCCGCCAGAGTCAATGAACATAGATGATGGAGCTGGCAGCAAGAGAAGAAACCTTGGAGGAGGGAAGCAAGAAGTAGAAGAAAAGAAAGAGAAGCCAGCTCTCACGAAAGAGTTTTAAATGTGACTTAAATATTCATTAACATAACTCTAAAACTTATTTATATACATTCACTCTCCCTTCTTTAGCACACTTTTATGCCAACTAATTATCAATTCTCTTAGCTTAACTTTTAATAAAGTCGACTGTATCAATAGGAAGGTCATGCATCAGGTGGTATAGCAGCAGTTTCTTATAATGACCTTTTAGTATACCCCAGTAGAATTCAATTCCATTAAACTATGGACTGTAAGGCACATTGAACACTGGCGTTATTCTAAGTTGTTCATAACACTTCCTTGTATCTTTTGTCTTATGAACTGAAAGATTATCAACAAACAGTATAATCTCTTATTCAGGGTACTTCTCTCTCAGCTGCTCTAAGAACTTAATATACTGCTCTGTCTTAATAGAGCGAGGATGAATAACATAAGTTTCTAAACCAGCATCCTCTCTAATATCTCCAAGAATTGCTATTGTTTATACCTTGACTTTCTAGTCATATACTTCTATATTACTATGCCTCTTATACCAAGACTTCTAGATGAAAGTGTTGAACGTAAAAACAGCCTCGTCAGCATGAATATACTAAATATTATTCTATTAGGCTCTCTGCATTTAATTATAAATATAATTTAAGTTGTTGTTGTAAAATGGCAGAGTGAAATCAATTAATCTCTTGATACGATTTACACCTTTATAAGAGATACAGTTTCGTTTATAAATGTTTGCAACAGATTATGCAGAGATCTTCAACTCAGGGAACTGGCGGTGAAACATAATAGCTCATTAGTCGAGAGAGAAGTGAGCCCAATACTTCAAAGTTTTTTCATTAATAAGATAGTCAATATGCTTCTAAAGAAACTTTGACTTCCTCTTAGGCTAAGAATTCAGCTATTATTGCTTTAATTACACAGCTTTCAAGCAGTGAGAGCGAACAGTTGATGGACTACGCTTTAAGAGCAGTGCAATAGATTTATATTTCAGTACTGGTTTGGCTTATTCACTATACATATCACATCCAAACGCAGTTTAAACACTAAATCTATATCCTCTTCATCATAAATAGACCCCAAAAGCTTGTTATTTTTGTCTCGCATTTAATTAATAACCCCAACCCCTTACAAATTCCCTACAAATCAAAGCACTTATAAACCTCATTAAGGGGTTTTGGGGTTATGATTACAGCTAAAGAATCCCAGCTGTTGATACAAGTAAGTTCTAACCCTAATATTGAAATTATTTAAGATACAAAACTAAATTTAACGTTTGCTAACAATTTTCAACATAGAGTCCGAATTCTTCCGCTCTTACTATTTCAGAGGCACTTTCAACACAACATAAAACTATGTAGAATAGTTTTGAAAGTAAGAAGGGAAATGAGAAAAAGAATTTAAGTGAAATTATTTTATCTTATTAGATATAATTTTGTTTACTTAATAAATTATTGTCTAGGAATCATAATTTATAATTTGAAAAATTTAGTGAATTAATATTTTAATTAAAATTAATAAGAATAGTAATAGTAATAATAAGAATAGTAATTAAAACTTAAAAAAATGAAACTGTTAAGAATGAACTTCTATCTCTTTAATTCTCCTTCATACACATCTCCATCTGCATGTATAAGTCTACCTCTGCCAGCCGACATTCTACCTACTGAAGTTCCAAACCGGTGGTACCTAGTACTGCGGCAGCACCTACTCTATAAAATATAAAATAAAAGATACAAAAAATGAAACTTACATTTAATGAATGTTGATCATGCTGGAAATATCTGCATTAAAGTTTTCTGATTATATTTATAAGTATTCTTATTAATTTTAATTAAAATATTAATTCACTAAATTTTTCAAATTATAAATTATGAATCTTTAAAGTTGCAATATAATAGCATTAAATTCATCAAAGATAAATATTGAGTAGTACTTATCCCTTTCTAAAATTTATTGCTGTGTTTTACATTGATTTCGGAACTTTCTTCTACTACATGATCCTATTAGTTATCGGATACAGCTATACCACTGTGGTAACCCTTGCCTACAAGAGAAAGTCGATGTTCATCGGCAGAGACGGCCAGTTTTAAGATTTGAAATGGCTCATTATTTTTGGAGTCACCTTCTACTTCATTTCAGGTTTAGTTGTTTTGAGACAGAGCACTGATATGAGCAGCTACTGCAATGCTAACAAAACTCATGCTTATAATATTGAAGTTGAGTTAATGTCAGAACTTGCTGAAGATATCAAGATGAAGCCACTGCACAAGATTTTCAAATCCATTCATTAAATGGACTACTTGAAGCAAAGAATTGGATCTGCTAATCATCAACCAGCACTTCAATAAAGCTAAGTAGAACAAGGGGAATGCAAAATCTACTCTAATGAGGAAGTTTTCAACTACAACTACTACATTTTTACTGTGGGATACTTTGTAGGACTCTAATTCACTCATTTAGATGCTGGCTTTATGCAATAATTCCAGTTGACCCCAGCTGTTATGAAGTCATGGCCCATCTACCTCTGGTTGGTCTTTGTATATTTAATCGTACTAGTTGTGCAAATATTCTCTTATTTGATTTCAATTTACCAACAACTCGATTTGCTCTGGTTCTATGGCAGATGGATGGTCTGCCTTGTTGCTTTAGTAGTAATTAACAACTGGAGATATGGCAAGTAGGACAAATCAATCCACATCCATCATTATAACTTCGCTCAAGTCATCATGATCTTCACTTGCTATGAGAACATCGTTGTAACATTCATTAATGCTGTTGCAACTGGTGTGATGGTCGAGGGTATTGCCAGATGGGGAGCTGATGATGTATGGGAAGATCCAAAAGATCCCTTTGATTACACCGAGAAAGCTTTGAAAGAACAAGCCTCAGCTAAGGAGAGAGCTCTTAACGCAAAGATTGAGCTCATTATTATGTATTTTTTTACTTATTTAAAGACTGTTCTTGCAGTGAACACTGACGGATCTATGCCAATTCCATCACAATCTCAAGAGAGTCTTCTTAGCAATAACAATACTTAACAATTTGCTTATGAATTTGATGATCATATTAACACAGCTACTGGCTCAATCAATCAAACTTCTCAAATGGTTTGAGCTTTTTGAAAAAAAAGTTATATGATAGTTTTTAAGCCTGAATCAATCAGGCTTTTACGATATCAGATTCATATATATTCAAACTTATTAAAAATATATTTCCATTTAAATCAACTCATAAAATCACAATAGTATTTGGAAGTCTTTATGATATTCACAAATTAACGAGATATCAAATAAGAATAGATATTATTACTATAAGCTTGTGAAATTGTTCTTATAACTAGACTCATTAGTCAACATTTTCTACTTCAATTTACTCTTGATCATTTTCAAGCTTCTCTTCATCCTCTATTTTAAGTGCAAATACGCTCTCAATAAACATCTGAATCTACTCTTTATCCTAGAGTCTCTCCATTTTCTCCTGTAAACTCATGTTTTCTGCATCCTCATAGATTATTTCGTGCATTTTCTTAGCGAGCTCGTTCATCCCGTCCTTCCTCTTGAGGTCCATCTATTTTTACACGTCGGTTACAAGCTTCTTTTCCTGGTCACGTGGCAGTTTTTTCAGTTTACAGTCGGCTTTAATGGCCTCTACTTCTTCATGTTTGCGGGCGAAGGCATATTCAAGGTATTCTTCCAGGATTTCTTCTTTTCTCTTTTCTAGTTCTTACAGTGATTCTGCTTCATCTTAAAATCAAAAATATTAATAATTATGAGATTAGTACAAACATAGGTATAATATATATATTTTCAAGATTAATTTATTATATATTTGAAGATTATAATTGCTAAAATGTCATAGTTATAATAATATTAAAAATATACTGATTTGAATTAGTAAAATTATTATTAAAAACAAGTTTTATTTCAATTTTTTAGCTTTAATCTTCGAACTGCCCATCATCTTGCTCCAAGTCGAGATTATCATCTAAATCTCTCAGGAAGAAGTTATCTCCAGAAAAATCTCCCAAATTAGTGCTCAAATTAATATAAATTTAACTTAATATTATTTGTGTAAATTATGCTCGTGCCATTATTCTTAGGAGAAACTTATCCAAATTGAAACTATGGAGGTGCTAAATAAAGATTAGTTTTAGAAAATTATAATTTAACTTACATATGGTGTTTTGGGGAGAAAGCAGGGTGGCTCCAAAGAGACCATTTAATATGGATCTATCTTGCTAAGAATTATTCTGATTGTTCATCGTCATATCCATCTGTGTTTTTATCATCTTAAATTAATATAAATTGTACTCCTATGATAAAATATAAATTATCTTGTTAAGCTTTCTGTTTCTCAATCTCTCCTAAAGTGTTTCTATCTAATTATTCTACTCATTTTAAATTATTTGAATTCCTTGTTCTTTGCTCTACTTGATCTCCTCAAGTTAAGCGTTAACGATATTTAAATATAATTTGATATTACAAGCAGTAAGTTTATATAATAAATTATAAAATATTGTTGTTGGACTTTTTATGGGATCCAGAACCCTGTGACAACTGATTGCTCTAATTAAGTACTTGTATATTTTTGGTTTATTGTTAAGAACTAGGTTTTGTGGAGGGACTTTTAATGTAAGCTTCTTTTATCATGCTTGAATTGAACCCACTCTTCTCCAGCTGATCTTGAATTTATATTCTAAACATTTCTATATATTCTATGCATTCTCTGGAATTCGAAGTATATTTATAATTAAATCTACACTATTGTTTTCTTCTACTACATTGAATGCGACATAGTCATTGGAGCTTTTCTTTCTTCCGCTCTTTGAGTTTTTACTGTTTCTCCTGCTATGCTTCCTGTGCTTCTCGTATTCATGATCAAATTGGATATTATCCTGGCTTATATTGTGCTCTATTTGCACGTCTCTCTTCATTTCCTACTCAATTATTGCTTAAATCTCCAGTTTCTACCTGTATTGCTGCTTTTCAAACTCCTAATTGATCATTTCTTAGATTTCTTATTTCTGTCTGAATTACTGCTTCTCAAATTCATCAATGGAGGACTTATCTGAACTACGCAGCGAATTATTGTTATAAGTGTTTGAGTTATTACTATCAATTCTGTTTCTATTGTAGAATAAATTATCACATTAATATTGTAAATGAGAAAGTAACTTGATAAAGAAGCAATATTTTAATCATATGGATCGAAATCACTGTCTTTTCTATTGGAGTTTTGCAGTGATTTTATGTGATTTTTGGCATAATGAGAGAATGTGCGCTGCCCACCTCCACTACCTTGGCTGTTTACCTGCAACTAATTTTTGTTATTATTCTTTCCACTATTGTTCTAATATTGCTAAGATATAACATATTAGAGAATTTTTGGAATTAATTCCAGGTAAACTCTTAAGGAAATTATACTATTTCAATTAAAAAAGTCACTTTAAAATATGATTATTCGTGATTTTTAAGTCTTTTATCTAGCTGAGAATTAAAATCCCCTTCATCATCGTAATCGATGCTATCCTGCGATTGCTATGTGTTCCCATCATCAGATGATGAGTTGTTTCCTGATGAGTATCCATTGTTCTTTTTAAAATTATATACTAATAATATATTTACTCTTCCTTCCTTTTCTTCTATTCTTTCTACGGGTTTCTTTCTCGTTATGTCATAGCTTTTGCTCATGTGTTGACAATATTGATATTTAACTATCTATCGTATATTGGAAATATTTCATATTTATTATTAAAATGAATGCTTCGAGGACATGCTACTTTACCAGGACACTTTGCAATCGCAAATTTAAGTCAATACAAGAATCATTGTCATCCATGTACCCGTAATATTCAATTGCTTACTATAAAAACGAACTGTCAATAATCAATGTTAAAGAAATCAGTGATTAATCACGTATAATATATTTCTAATGTGAAAATCTTTATCATTTTTAAGTGTCTCTCCTTATAATCGTAAACCGCTTTGATAATATTAATATTTATGACATTTTAATATCTCTAAGAATTATCATATTTTAGTTCTTGTATTATTTATGAGTTTGATTATTTGACTTACAGAGTAAAGTACAGCCAAATCTCTGAGGATAGTATGGGAAACTCCTTCTTTGTCTCATTCTATTTATTTTTCTAATTCGAGCACACTTTCGTGGAAGTTGTTGGGCAATCTAAATTTATGACTCATTACGATTATTTATAATTTATTAATTAAAAACAATTGATATTATTATACTAAAGGTAGAATGTAAGAAAATAAAAGTATTCCAAGTTATTTTATTATGTATTTTGATATGAAAAAAATAACTAATAATATATATATATAAGAAATAAGAAAAAATTACAAATCAAGCAGTGTATTTATTAATGATAAAAAATTAAATTTAACAGAGACTTTTTCCTAGGAATAATTTATAAATGAAATGAAAATTTCCCTTCAAAATCTAATGATTTTTTTATATAAACTTTTTAATTTATTAAGTTAATTATTATATTTTCAGTAAAATATCTAGTAAAAACCTTAACATTTTCTACATTCAATAATTAATGTTAATTTTAAATATTTACAGATATTCTAAAGTATAATTATGTTAAAGAAATTTATATATATTTTCAAATCAAATTTTCTTTAAATAATAAGCTATATTTCTATACTAGAATTTATAAATTTTATAAATTATTTATCACATGCTCTGTCTCTTTTTTGTTTTATATTCAAGCATCTTTTGGATTCGTGTGTCCATCTTCTTTATCATATACTGCTCTGCGCATTAATATCCTTAATAATATCATTTTTTATAATATTTTTGTGATTAAATATTATAAATATTTCATTTAAACTATAATGAAACATATAGGAAATGTATATATGTAATTAGCGAGAGTTTTTCGAAAGCATCTTTTATTTTATACTTTTCTTGTTAGATGCTCATTAAAACAAACTTATATCTTATGTATTTTCTCAAATACATAAGATATATTGTTCAATTATTTTTAAACTTTTAAATTTCTCGTATTTAAAGGAGATTTTTCATTAGACTTTTAGATAAATACATTCAAAATTTGTTAGTATTAAAATTTTTTATTTTGCATTTTTTTATTAATTTTATATGGAATTGTAAGAATATTGAAAATTTGAGTTTATATATTACTTTTCAGTTTCACACTGCATCATATAAGAGTTTTTGGTTTCTTTGTAAAATGCTTTCAGAAGTTACGGTTTAAAATCTATATAAAATTTCAAGTTATATTTTAAATTAAATTTATTTAGAAAATTTTTCATAATTTCCATTTAATTTTAATTAAATCTGTAAGTTTTCTAAGATCTTTTGATAATTTCATCAAATTTTCTGACTTAAGCTTTTCGAGTAATAGTTATTCATCAATAAAATGATATTTTTAAGGAGAAATAAAGTTTTTAGATTCTTATTATTCATGAATTGAGAAGGAATTATTGTGTAATTTCTTTTTTATCTTCTGCATTTTAAAGTTTAATTAATGTACTAAAAATTATATAAAACTCCAATAAATTATTTAATTAATTTAAATTCATCTATTTTATGATCATTAATTTTTATATTAAATTTTATCTTAAAATATATAGTATAATCTGCATTTATGTTTGTTAATCAGGTAAGAGAATTGAAGACTCTTAATTAATCTATAATTTATTTGAGTTATTCACAACATTTGTATGTTAATTTAATATTGGACTACCCAAATCTTTATCAGTTTCCTCATATTCTTTGCAATTAGAGAGTATTTTCTTGATTTATAGTTATGCTTATGATTCCTGATTATGTTTAAAGTTTAATTATTTTCTATCAGAATTTTAAACTAGTTATATTTGTTGATAATTGTTTAGTGCTGAAATGCTTATCTTGCTCTTATTTGGTCTGCTGGATTAATCCTTCATATCTATATATTAATTTAAAAATTTTATGCCATTTTGGGGGGGGGGAAGTTTCCTGCCAAGGTTTATGATAAAAAAATTTTTTTAGGGAAGTTTCCTGTCAAGAAAATTTTTTATTTTTTTTAATTTATTTTTTCTTTTTCTGATTATTTTTTTTATAACTATAAACACCTTTTATGATTTTCACATATTTGCGATTCAAGTAATTTAATCTACCACTCATAAAGTATTGCAAGATCTACTTTATGTTGAACAATATTTACATTAATACATCATCTTTTTTCCATTAGTTTTGTTCAAAACTTAGAGTAAGAATTATAATAAAAATATGGTTTTATATCTCAAGTCATGATATTAGAATATAATAGCAATTTATCTATTTAACTCTAAAAAAATGTTTGACTTATACTTTAGCCATTAATAGAGCAAAAGATTATTAATTTAAATATTTTATATATAATAAATAAAAAATTATATATAAAAAAATTTACTTGACAGGAAACTTCCCTCTTGGCAGGAAACTTCCCCCCCCGCCATTTTTAATAGAAAGATTTTTAGTGAGATTATCAGGATTAAGGGGAAAAATATTCATAAATATTCATAATATAAATATAAATTAATCCTCTAAAAGCTTTCTTAGTTTACTATTTTGAGGTGAAATATTTCTTAAATTTTCTTAACTAACTTCTAGACTACTAATACGATTGCTTTGATAAGGTTTATTATTCTGCTTAGCTTAAAAATCAATAAATATAATATAAACATTGATAGTGATATAAATACTTTTGTGGTAAGTGGAAGGAACTTATGTTATATATATAGGATTATCGAATTTATTTAGCAAAATATTAAAATTAAAATATGAGCGAATTAATTTCTCCGTAATTTTTCAAGGAAAGCATAAAAGATTTTATTGTAATATATTATTAGAATATTTTATCTTTATACTATTTTGCTTGTCTATCATTTCAAGATAAAACATAAAATTATTATTTTAATAAGCTTAATTTAACGATGGCTACCTGGAGTTATCATTAAATTTAAAATTGATATTAGTTTACTTATTAACTATCTATGGAAAATTAGTTATTTTACTGTCTTCTTTAGTTGAACCCTTATCCAAGTCATTAGTATTTTTAGCCATATTAATATGTGAATTAAATAAGAATTGAGTTTATCTCGCATTTAAATTGGAATTTTAAGGAGAGTTGACTGAGGTTGATATATTTTGAGATACTTAATGGAAATTGAACTAAGTCAAACTGTTATCTACACTAAGTGACTTTAAGTGATAATTATTCTTGTTATTCTACTTTTCCTGCCTCATTACTGATTTATTTAGTTAATTTACATCAATCGTTTAATGTGAGTTTTTGCCAAGATGTTTAAGCTAGTTTTAGCTCTAATCAGGTGAGATTTGATAAGAATTGCTGAAATTAGGAAGTACCAGGGGATTTTAATGCTACTTCTTATCTTCTTTGAAACTCATATTTATTAACTGCAATTTAGAGTCATTCGTAATTAAAGTTTTTTGTTAATTTCCTACACCATTTAATGGTTCGACAGTTATGAAATTTTTTGTGTTAAGGGAAGTACTTTAATGTTAAAGAGTTGTATGATTATTTCTATTTCTAAAATTGTCTACTTGCTTGAGGTCTCTGTCTTTTATGGTTAAGTCAAGTTGTAGATCTAGAACTGATTGCGATTACTAATTTAGGTTTTACTTTCTTTGAACTTGCCACAATTCAAGCTGACTTACTTTTCTCTGATTTCAAAAAACTGATAAACTGTATATTTATTAAGAAAACCCAATTTACCCCTTCTTTGTAAAATAATTTGACTAATTTTCAAGAGTAGGCTTTTTTGTGAAATATTCTTCTTTTATGCGTTCTTAATACTCCTTATTTCTCTTGGATAACTCTTAATATTCATTTTGAGCTCTAAGAGTTCTATCAACTGTGGCCTTCTTCTTGAAATACATAAATGCATTCTCATTATTGCAAAATCTGTCGATTTAATAACCAATTGTCTCTTTTAATTGTTTCACTTTTATGCCATACTTTTCACAGATTTATTTTGTCTGTTCTTCTATTATTTAATGCATGTCCTCTCGTTTTGGATTATCTAAAGTTTTATGAAGGAAAGTAAAAATTATAGATTAAGAGCTTCTTCTCTATCTTTTTACTTTTATATTTACTCTTTTTTATTCATGACAGTAACTTCTAAATTTGGTGGCTCCTCTCCATCCTTCACCCATTAAATACAACATTACAATTTTAAATTTAATCCTGAAAACTTGAATTTACCAGTCTATATATTTTAGATATATTTAATTTAACCCACTTCTTGAGATGCTTGTCAAGCAATTAAATATTCTCCTTAAACTCTTCACTCGACTCCTGATATATCTAATCTACTGTTTCCTACACAATAGTATGATAGGCTTTGGGACTACTTTTAGTTTGTGATTCCTCCTGCTCCAAATGATCCTTCATTTCCTTTATTGCTCGCATTAAATCCATGTTTTAAGTCTGTTTCTTGAATTGATTCTGGTATTTCAAACGCAGTTCTGCTTTCTAAAAAGTTGACTGCTCTTCTAGTTTTATGTTCTTAGGGGTTAGGGAAGATTTTGGAGTGGGTGCATGCGAAATAGGTGGTTTCAATAATTGTGACTATTAAGGGAGTTTTAACATTGTTATTTTTAGTGTTTTTTATTATAAAATTACTTATTTATATTTTCAATTAATTAAGTAAAAAATCAATTCTTTCTCTATGATTAAATTTAATTGAATTTAAAGAAGTAAATTATAGTTTTTGATTGATTAAAGCTTTATGGTTTTAGCTAGATATAATAAGTTAAGTAAATTTTAGGAAGGTTTTGTCAAAATTGTGACAAATTCCCTTTTCAATGATGACCGTGGGGTAGAGCATGGGCAGCACCGTGATGATGGGCATCAGCTTCGAAACCACCGTTAAGAACTGCCTTGACAATTTGTTCTCTCTCATCAGCCAGTTTATTTATTATAGAATATATTTGTAAAAGCCATATGCTCGATGATTTTCTTGAGTGTCTTGGTGTTGTTCTTGAAGATCTCGGCCTTGAGTTTGGCGAGTTTCTCGTCAACAGTCTCAACATGTTCAGCTAACTCCTCCTCAGCATCAACTGCGAACAACAAGTATCTGTTGGACAAGTTTATTTATGTTATCAATTGTTTATATGAGAATGCTCAATTAATTATTATTATTAAGCAGTATTATCTTCTCTTTGACATAGGGACGAGGTAGAGATTCTCAGAGATAAAAGCAGCCTTTAAAATAGAAATTAAAGATCAAATCGATTAAAATAAAGAATTTTATTCATAAAATTTAATGATCCTTCTCTTGATATCCAGCTTATTCTCTCTCCTCATTTATTCTGGAGAAAGACTCTGAAATAATGGCAATCAAGAGATTCAGCATGATAATCATGTTAAAAACAGTGCAAAGTAAGAACAAAACCCACATGTATGGAACTGCTACATCACCATTTCACACTATAATTACATTCAATTTATGATTTATTTCATTTTTAAATACCAAAAGCTGAAGTATCAAAGTCACCAAGTACCATTCTATAGACGTAGGCGATAGAGCCAGTATAGCCTCCATCAATAAACTCCACAGTGTTGCTAGTATTGATGTTATACATGGCATCTCCGAAGGCAACGAAAGTCAGTAATAAAATGAACAGGAAGTGTCTCATGTCTACAACGACTTCAATGATGATTCTTATGAGGTAGCCTGTGGTCTTGAAGATTCTTAGGAAGTAGAGCATTTTCAGCCAGATCATCAGACTCATAGTGGCTTGCATTGAGGCTTCAGTTGTTGCAACTGCGTAGTTTGATCTGTCGTCGAAGTAGCTATTACTGAAATTAAATTTTATGGAATTTGATAAATTTTCATCAAGAAAATGAGTAAAAAAACTACATAATTTAAAGTTTGTTTAGAATAATGTTGGCCATGCCGATAAAGGCAAGTAGCATCATAGGTGGGATAAAGTCCAAGTAATTCCAGAAGGAAAGGAAATTTTAAATTTAAAATATTAACATTAATTGGAAATAGGACATTCCTGAGAGGGACATTTGATACAATTCGATAGTCAGCAAATAAGCTGAAAGAACAACAAGGACGCCTTGTAAAGCATACAAGTACCATGTTTACTCCTAGAGATAAAACATACCATGCATGTATGTCAAATAACTTGCCAAGATTTACCAATATTTATTATAATTTCATTTTTAAAAGTCTGATAAAAATTATAAATCATTAAGAAAATAAGGAAGGGAATGAACAATTTTTGGACTGTGTATCTGAAGATGAGTGGCCATTTAAATTCAATAAGTTTCTTAACACCATGAGTTTCGAAAAGTCTCATGTCCTCTGTAGAAGATAGCTGCTCAAAGAATTTCTCACTGTTCTCTGTTGTGAAGTCATTATATTATTCATAAATGCATATTGGAGACAATTGAAAGTTTACTAAGTTAGAATTTAACTCTAAATCATGTAGGCCTGGAACATCCCAGAAAGACAACTTGATATCCTATTCGATGGGGGCAGGTTACAAGAGCTAGTCGATGTCTTATTGTGAATGCCAGAATGAAGCTGCGCAAACGTGATGCTTATTGGTAACTTTCATCATACCCTTAGTGATAGCCTTCACTGACCCTGTTTGAAGCACTCTGCTCTCTAAATATGGAATGAAATTTGGCAGTTTGTGCTCAATCATTGTGTGATATTCATCTGCAATTGCTCTGGAGTGATGGTCAATTGGATTTTACATATATTTAAGTAAATGGATGAAGTAATTTATGATTGGATATTGTTGCAGATATTCTAAGAACATGTTTATGTATCTATATTCAGTTGATTCTGAGCAAAGATGAATAGGTGATTTCTCTTCCATATCCTACAGGATTTTATGTTTTAGGTAATATGTATACTAATCAAAATTTATTTATATAACTTTTCTTTGGAAAGGTATATGAATGACCATTTCAGGTTTATCATCTCTAAAGTGTGCTATTCTCATAATTTTCTCCAACAAATCGCCCTTATCATGTAAATAATGTAAAATAGTGGTACCTCCTGGTAGAATTTGATAGAACAAATGCTCCACTTATTCCAAATCTATCTGTGACAAACATAATTTACCTGATCTCTTTATAATTCATGATAATTCTGTCATTATCTTGAAATGAAGTCCCATTTTACTCTTTTAAATTTACATTATAAATATCTGAGTTACTCAATGAGACTCCAATGAAGGAAAGTGAAACTCATATCAGCAACGAATCTATGATTACACTCCTGAATTCTGTAGTCGACTGTGAACAAACTCTGATAGAGGTGATATGCACTGATTTTTCCTTAATTGTCTCTCTTGTTCTAGAGGTAGTAAGCAGACTTGTAGGCTTGATATTTTCTCTGAAGTCTAGTCAAGGTGTCTGATTCTTCTGGAGGTGGTAGATCAAGATTGTAGTGATTTAAAACCTGATAAATAGACTAAATTAAATTTAAATGTTTTTTTTACTGAATTTATTTATTGGAATTAGGATATCATTATAGCAATAAAACGAAAAAACCTTTTTCAGTATTTTGATTTAGTTTTTTATTTATGAGAGAGCAGACAATTAATTATGAAAAATAAATGGAAAAATAGATAATTATAAATATTTGATAAAGATTAAAAGGATTCTAGTTGTGACAAACAAAAAAATGGAAATCTGAAAACAGTTTAAGCATAATCTAGTTAATTATTGTCAATTGGCATAATATCTCTTTGAATCGTCATCGTAAGTTACTCCTCAAACTCAATGATGTATGTGTCTTGCGGCACTTTTGTTCTTACCTGGTTGCACTTCTACAAAATATGATTAACATATTAATTTCGTAACTTACCTTATTTGTTAGTCACACAGAACAATGATCTTAGACTATTTTACTATATTTATCAATCTAAATCAAAAATTTATAATTATCTCTTTTCCCTTTAATTTATCATATATGCATGGATACTATATATGGAGTTAAAATGTAAGGAATAAGGTTTAAATGTAAGTAACTTAAGAATTTTATATGCGAGAAGAACAACTTCAAAAATCTTCTGCTACCATTAATCCTCCCTGTATTACCTTTGAATTATAAGAACAGTCAACTTATTATTTAAGGCAAAATAATCTTGAAAATTATCAAATAGATCTTCTTATAAATAATAAATAAGAATCTAAAGTAGATTTGGCTAATTTCTCTCTCGCTTAAAAGAGCCTTGATGTTTCATAAAAAATTCTGTGAGTGAAGCTTTTCTGTTCAGTATATGGATTATGTTTCTTGAGAATGTGTTGAAACTGCAAAATTATAAGTTTATAACTATATGATTATACTATTTGGCTGCATAAGCCCCAGTATTTCAGTACAGCATTAAATACTACTAATAATAACAATAATAAATATACAAAAAAATTAATATCTCAGAAGAGAGTCTATCGCTTTTATTGAGTAATAGACTCTGCATATTTTATTTAATAGATTAATACTAATTTGTTATTAAATTCAAAAGCCCGATAACAAAGTATTTTAATTCTTTTTAACAGATGGAGTATTCATTTTTTATCTTCCAAGGTTAAAAAATTATCTTCTCAGTTAAAAAAATAAAGACTTAAGCAAAGTGTATGAAAGACTAAATATATCATACGTGTTAAATGTTCTATATATTCTCAATTCAATTCGAAAAAGTTATATTGGGATTATAGCTAAGCCATTACAAACAATTACTCTATTTTTATTAAAAATTTATTAAAAAATTCATCATCTAAAAGATCAATTAATATATTGATAATCATATTATATAAATAGATTAATTTATGAAGTTTATATTGTGCTTGGCAAGTTTATGATTGAATAAAGGAATAGCATTAAACTAGATTTCTTCAAAGTTACGGGTAACATCGACAAGTCTCTCAATTCCTTCGTTATTAATGACAAGTAATGTGTCTTCATCAACCCACTTAAATCTTCTTGCAATATCCTCGAGTTTCTCTACTTTTGAACTCATAAGTTGTTGAGGGATATCGACTACAAGTTTCTCATTATTCAAAGTGTCTCTAATGACGAAGTGGTTATGAGAGTTGTCGATATCGATGTATTTAGTGAAATTGGGTGAGAAAACAAAGGGGAATTGGGTTATGCTAAGCAAGTCATTTGGTAGTTCATTGAATCTATGTCTAAAATTCCATACTACGTTTCCATTACCCTCATCTTTTCTAACATAAAGGAAAGATCTTTCATACTTTAATCTCTCATACATATAGGTTAAATCCTAACTGAAGTAAATGAATTGCATAATATTGTTATAGAAAGGATGAACAAACTTCAAATGCTCCTTAACTTCTTTCCCAGAGATGATTTCAATTAGCTTAAACTCGTAGAAAGACTTGTTTTGCATATCTAAGTATGAAGTCTAGCCTTTAATTGAATGGTCTCTTAATCCAGCAAAGTAAGTTTTCTCATCAAAATTAGGGATTGGAGTTTTTTTCCTCAATAAAATTCTTTAGTACCATTCCTTCTTGTAAACTTGATCTACTTTCTTCTCCTTGTCCCACTGATATATTTCGTAATCAGCAAGCTCTTTGTAAACTGGTGCTGTTGTGTTAATCATTTTACCAGTAATTATATCCCAACCATAGAGTTTACCTTTAACACTTAAAGCATAGAAGTTTCCATCTATGACTCTTGAAGCTATGAAATTATGTCTAGGCTTCATGCCGATGAAATTAATTGTGTTTCTGTGAAGAACTGGGACAACCTCAATTTTCTCGTATGAAGCTTAAAAAACTATTCTTTGGTTTGCAGGACTGAAATCAATATAGCCTTAGCAACCGACTTAGATATTAGAAGATAAGTTATAAGAATAATCTTTGTTTTACTCTACTACATTTTCTATATCATAAAGTCTGAATCCGGCTCTCTTAGTCTTGCTTCTGTGTGATAAGGTATAAAGATAGTTATTGTCTGAGAAATAGATACCAATAGTGTTTTGATCCTTAAATACTTTGCATTCACCGTGCTCCAAGTCAATTTTGTAGTAGTTATGATAATCACCCAAAATAAGATAGTAATGCTCTTTATGGACTTCAACACCATCTTCGTCATTTTCATGAGCCTTGTGAAGTCTGAACTTCAAACCAGCCCCGCATCTATGCTAAATCTCTGGTACTTTAAGGCTTTACTTAAGATGAATAACTGGTCTAAATTCAAAAGTCTTCAAAACTTCCTTCTTGACCTTTTTCTTTTCATCGTCGTCTTGATCATCATCGTCATTCACTTGATTTTTGGCATCTTCTCTCTTCTTAAGTTCTTCTTCAGGTACATCCTCCTCCATTAAGATTTCGTAGAGCTTGACTTTCTTACCATACTGTAAAATGAACTCAGTGTTTTCACAGACTGAGTAAAGGAAGAACAAGTTTGATTTTTCTAAAAAATATATGATTAATTATAACTAAGCTTACCTCCAAATTTCTTGATTTAATCTGAGATATCATATAGCTTATTCTCATAAAGAGCAATAAGCTTGAATTCATTCTTAGTGGCTTTGACTAAGAACAGAACCCATTAATTATCTTCAAAGTCAAAAGCATGTTGACTGATCTTTCCTCTTGGAAGAGTCAAGTCAATACTTTTGTCCTCGATCCAAGGCTCCTGGTCTTCGCTTTAAGCTGCCTTTTTGTCAGATTTAATAACTTTCAAAGTGTTATCTTAGAATAGTATTGTAATTTGAGGGCTGATTCCTTGAGCAGATCTGAATAAAGAAATAATGTCTGAGTTGAAAGCGAAATGCTTTATCCATTTTTGTGAGAGGATGCTGTAGATTGAGATGATTTTACCATGAGAAATGGCAAGTACTGTCCCCAATAAGTTGAAACTGTTAAAGAGTTTGCCTAAAAATTAAGTTAAGTAGTCAGAAAATTAACACATGAAGAAATTAAGATGGTAGAATAACGTACAATGATTCTTTATTTTTTAGAAGAAGATGTTCTTCATGGTATAGTGCTCATCATATTCTGAGTTTTGGAAGTTCATTTTGTTTTCCCAATGAGTGTGAATTGCTCTGACTCTCTCTGTGTTAGGTTCATGCTTATTATAGCTTTTAGCATCTTAAACAAATTCGAAAATTTTATATAAATTAAAAACAAAGAGTGGGTCATTTCTCATTGAAAGATAGAGAGTGTCGAAGGATAATTCAACATCGTGAACTGTAGCGTTTCCAGAGCTGCTCACTCTAAAAGCATTATAGTAAATAAACCTAGGTAGTTTAAAGAAAAACAATTACATTTAAAAGATTATATAAGAATTTGGTATGAATAATTAATGATTTAAATGCAATAAATTGAATAAAAAATTTGAAATATTAAAAATATTTTGGCAATAAATAATTACTTAAGCATTTTTTTTCCTTATATAATAAAAAAAACTAGAAACCGATAAATATATTATTTAATACCTTAAAGATTATTAAATTTTATTTCTAAATAATTATAAGCTAATCTCCATTATGTTTTTATTTCATTTATTAAGCTATGGGATTTTATCAAAAGCTCCTGATTCTCTCTGAGCACAAGCTACTATAAATTAAGTCTTTGCTGGGATAACAGCGTCAAACTTGAAGATTATAAACCTAAATTTAATTTATGAAATTAACATTCTTTCTAAAAAGAAATAAGTAAAACTAAATTAAATTTTAAAAATAATATAGATTATTAAGTTAACTTATCTTAAAACACCAAATTAATCATAAAATGTGAATTTTATTAGAATCACTTATTATTTATCTAAGTATGCAAAATAATAAAGCTAAATTCATTTTAAATCAAGCAGTCATAATGAAATTAAAATCTACTAAAACTTATTATGCAAAAAGAAATGCCCTTTTATACATTATTTTATGAAAATTTTAATTTAAACTAATACTCTTTTTTATTTAAACTTATGAGTTATTTAAGGATGGTAGGTTTTAAATTCTATCAACCTTTGGATAGTCTCTTGAAAGAATAATTTCTCTGTACTAGCACAGATCATACGAGAACTAAGCCTCAGAGTTGAGTGAATTAGTCTTCTTTACATTCAAGAAAGAGAAGTCAACGATGGACTGAGTACTTTCAATGCAAGTAATAATTGAGGGATTTGGCATTTAATTGCCGTCTTTATCTAAAAATTTATGGCAGAGAATGTTCAGAAGTCTGCAGGGAGAGTCCTTGTTCCCATTTTCATTCTCAAGGTTTATGATAAACTCGTCAGCTTCAATGACATCGGAGTTAGAGTGCTTCAAGTCAACGTGATACACCTTGATTGTGTTGTGGTTTGCAAGGTAGAGGTAATCATTTGAGAATGCCAAAAATTTGACTGAAAATACAGTATATTAAGATAAATTGCTCAATTATAGTATAAAAATAGGGAGTATGGGAGGTAGAAGTTGAGATACTTACATGTTCTTTCAGAAGTATTTTTGATTTTGTAAACTTTGCCATCTTGTGAGAAATCAATGATGTGCAAGTACTGACTATCCTCATCCTTTACAGAAGGTTAAATACTAAAAAATTAAGTTAAAATATTTAATTAAAAGTAAGGTTGATAGATGAAGTAGTTGTAGGAAATTGTCCAGATTTGCACTTGGTCTAGAATTTTAAATTTTTAATAAAAAAGACGTCACAGTTAAATAAAAAGCAAAGATATATCTTACCATTGAGAGCCTTCTCGAAAACTCTTTTGCCGCCTCTCTTCCACACTTGAAGAAGATATTGAGCTCCACCGTAGCTTCTCTTTATTTACGAATAATGTTATTTTATTAGAAATAAAAAAAGCGATAATATTGATAAGATTGTAAATTATTCTCTTGATTTCATCATGCGCAATCTTTATTTGTACAGGGCAATAGTTCATAGTTTCATTGTAGTAGCATGAGGAGTGGAACTGATACAAGTCTATTAAGATATATTTTACTATCAAAGATATTTACCAGTCAGACCAATGAAGTAAATCTAAATTATTATCTTTATTTTAATTTATATCTTTATACTTTTAGGTTTAAGTGCATTTAATAGGTAAATAAATAAATACTACATTTTTTTCCAATTCAATTTTGGGAAATATTACAGCAAAAATAGATAGTTCTACTTATATTTTTACTTTTAATAATTTTTTGAATTGTTCAAGAAACTCTTTGGAAGTGTTGATATCTCCAATTCTTTGCAAAGTTGATAAGTTGGCATTTGCCTTGAGATCAATGTCTAGATCTATAGATATATGAGATGTTAATTAATCGATAATTAGTGGATAAAGGATAAAAAAAAGACAATGGTTATGTGCTGTACCTCCGAAACCTTTAGTCTTCATATCTAAATTTTATGTTAGGTAGTATTAATTAATTATAATAATTTCGATTGGATATTTATATTCCATTATCTTTATTGACTTATTATAAGATATTCTAATAATAAAATAAGCTAGAAATAGCTTTACAAGAATATTTATATTTAATTATTAAATTTGCAATTATCAAACTATAAATAGTTTGTTATTTTTGTAGAAGAATGAAATTAATAACAATAAAGTAAATTTAATTTATTTAATGTCAATAATTCAACATTGTGTTGATCGCCAGGAACGCAGACAAACTTACCGCTGTTGCAAAGGAGATTCACAAATAAACACTTATTCCCTCAAAAACTTAATATTTAATAAAATTTTGTGAACTAGAATTTTGTATTTTTAATCAATGAATAAAATATTAATTATTTCAAATATTAATATAATTGATTAAATTAATCATTTCATTTTAAGAATAGAATTTTTATTCAATACAAATATATAGGTTTTCTTAAATTTTCGACGAATTTATGCTCTTAATAATGTTCGTTAATTTATAATAAATTTCTATAAAAATACCTTATTTTATTTAAATAGGAGATTTTAAAAGAATATTCAATTACTCTATATTTATGATTTTTTTATTAATAAATTTATTACTAAATAAACTGTAATTTCGAATCATTAATATAACAGCTTAATAATTCAGTAAATAAAATATCAAACTCCTCTTTTTTATTATGACAGTTTATTTGAATTAGTATTAAGAATTATAACCAATTCAAAATAAGAAGTAAGATTGAGACATGGTTTTTTTATTTAAAAACTTATTCGAATAAGCTATAGAGTGATAATTTTAATGTAAATATGAATACTGTTTTCGAAAATTGCTCAATTATTTTCAATATTTTTATTTAGTACTTGTAAATTTTTGAAAAATATTGAGTAACTCATTTAAACATTGCTAATTATTTAGGTTTTAACTGTATAATAAAATAAAAGTACTATAGCTTGAAAATATTATACAGTATTTTTAAAGAATCTTACCAGGGCATCGCCAAGAAACTCGATGGACTTTAAAAAATTTTATAATATTATTATATTTTAAAATAATTGGAATTTTTTATTATAGTCTTTTTTTAAAAATACCAAATTTAGTTTGTTTGATAAAAAACATCTAAAAATCAATATATACTATAATTTTAATTTTCGTCTACTATAATTTAATACAAATTAACAATCTATTTAAAATATTTAAAAAAATTAAATATAGCTTTAAGTCAAGTTATATTTAATTCAACATAAAATCTAAATTAACAATTATATAACTCACATTTGATATAAAGAATTTAAAAATTAATTTATTTGTTATTATAAATACATAAAACTTTTATAAAATTATTTACCAAAAGAATAATGAGATTGGGCCAATTAATTTTTCGGCTTTATTTATATTGACATGTTTTTTTTTTAAAAAAGTGAGAAGATTTTATTATTTATCTTAGTAATATTTATAAAATTGTAATTTTAGAATACATTATCAATTTAATAATTTAAAATTAAGCTATTTAAATTGAGAAAAATATGAATCATTGATATTTTAATAAGTCAAATGATTATCATTATAATTGTTTAATCATTAATAATTAAAAGATATCAAGATGCTTTCTAGTATCGAACTCGTATGCTTCTTAATTGGAGCATTTATGTTGATCAATTTAAATTATGAATATTAATTAAATTATATATTAGTTGACTATGTGGACATGGAGATTCCTAGTGATGATTAGAAGAATATTCTTCGGAACTAAAGTATCTACTGCAAGATACGGTGAGAACTCTTGGGCTGTTGTTACGGGTTCAACTGACGGAATCGGTAAGGCTCTTGCTTTGGAATTAGCAAAACGTGGATTCAACATTGTGTTTATCACTATGAACAAAAAATCAGAAATCTATTAAATTACAAAGGAGATCTAAACTGCTCACCGTAGAGAGACCAGAGTGATTGTGTTTGACTTCGGTAAGGACACCTCTATCGAAGCTTACCAGGGCATCGCCAAGAAACTCGATGGACTCGATGTCTCTATCTTGGTTAATAATGTGGGAATATCCTCTGAACCAAATGAGTTTTATAATATATCCCCAGAGAACGCCCATCAAGAATGTGTGGTTAACTGCTACTCAACAGCATTACTAACTAAAGTCTTAGTCAAGACTCTTGAGGATAGATCTAAGCTTAAGGGAACAAGATCATTAATCTTGAACCTCTCTTCAACTCTTTCAATAATGAATCTACCATTCCTTACAGGATATTGTGCTACCAAAGCCTTTGGAGATAGATTCACCAAGGGACTCTATTATGAACTATCTGGAAGCAAAGTTGATGTTTTAGGACTTCTTCCAGGAGCCTGTTCTACAAAGATCAATCAAAACCCCAAAACCCCTTCATGAGTTTTATAAGTGTTTTGATTGATGAGGGTAATTTTGGGGATTAGACTTTATTTGTGTTAGTAAGCATAATTTTTACTCTAGTTATGAAAATATGAAAGTTTAATATGATCAATTTTTTATACTCAACTTATATTATATCATTTTTTATAAGCATGATTTAGCATTTTTATTTGAAAAAGATATATTTGACTTACATTTTTTTTCTGTTTTTCATTTTTCTCAAAAGTTATCACTTTTAATCATCATTTTAATGAAATTTGATGATTGCATCATTTCAAAAATTTGTATTTTATGAAAAATTAATTTTGAAATTTTTATCATAAATAATTATTAAATTCAATTCAATTCTTTCATTTCTTTTAGCTAGCGTTCTTTATTAACATATTTTCATTCAACACAAGAATGTTTGTAAGCGTAAGTAAAATTTAAATAAAGAATATGGATAAAAAAAGAGTGGTTTAAAGTGATTAATAGCCACTATCATGTAATTTTTTTGTTCTAAAAGTATTATAAATGGATATCAATCTTAAATTTTTTGAATTTAGAATTTTAAAAAATTTTAAGACACCTAATAAATATGAGCATCTAAAAGGAGGTCAATCCTTAAAAGAGAAATGGATAAAGTCAGCAAAAACTGTTACAAATTTCTGAGATGGATTTTCATTATAATCAATTAAATTCTATTAAATTAGTACTAAATTTGTTTTAATTTAATTAGCATTGGTACTAAATCCTTTTAATTTTAATTGGTACCAATTTAATAGTACCAAAACTTAATTAATACCTCGTTTTAAACTAATGAGGTTTTAATGGAAAAGTTCCAAATTGGTTCAAAACCTAATTGGAATAATGTACTAAAATATTAAAAATATATTGTTACCATAGCATTTCAGAAAATGGAGTCTCAAGAAATCATAAGAAGAAGTTTTCATAAAATTTTGATATTTAAGTTAAATAAGTAAAGCAAACAAAAAAGGCAATTACAGTTAATTTTTCTTAATGGATTTATTTTTTCATTGCTTAAACATAGATGAATAGATGATATAATTTAAAAGAATGATAATCTACACCATTAAATAAATAAATTACATCGAATCTAACATAAAAAGTGAAATCATTCAAAAAGAAACCTTAATCCCCAACAATAACCTCATCAATTAAAACATTTATAAAACTCATGAAGGGGTTTTGGGGTTTTCAATGGTTTGCCTGTTCAATTCTTCAAAGTGATTACTGCAGATGCATGCGCTAAGGGGGCTCTTGATAATGCTACTTCTTACATCACTTATGGAGGTTGGGTTCATGAAATTCATGCTTTCTTTATTAAGACTTTATTAGTCGATTTAATGCCACTTTTAATCAGACTAAAACTTACAAAGGTAATTGCCGAAGAAATTAAGTCATCAGCTAAGTCAAAAAGATAATGACGTATAGGAAAAATATATTTGTCAATTAATATTTATGTTGATAATTAAATTTACTAAATTTATTTATAGTAAACACTAAATTATCTTATTAAATTAGAAAGCTGATAAAATCTCTACCTATAATAGATTTAGAGTGACTTATAAGTATTTATAAAAGTAAAAGAATTTTGTTTAATGCTTAAAAATAGATTAAGATAATTATAAATCATTATATTATTTACTAAATCTAAATAACTATTTTTTTATTTATCAAATCTATATCAGATCTATTTCAATTCTAATTTAACTTTCACTTGATAATTAAAGTAAATTAAATCGAAATCTTTTCTTACTAAAAAGAAATATTAAAGTAAGGTAAGATATTTATTTATTATATCTACTTTGGCACGCTTGAGAAAGTGTTACCCATTTTATTCATTTATTCAAGTCAAAGGAATAAATGTATTCTGTAAGTTAATCTTCAAGACTTTTATAGAGAATCCTAATAAATTTTAAATGTATGAATCTCTATCTTGGTTAATAATTAAAAATACCAAAAACCAAGTTTGCAGTTTTATATGTGGTTTGATTTTTAGGAAAATCTTTTAATGTTTTAAAAATGTATTTGTTATAATATTATTCAAAATTCAAAATTAAATTTATGATTTATAAGCCTTTTATCGGAATGAAAAATTTTCAACTAACTGTCATTTCTTTTTTTATTTTAAACAGAGATATTTTGTACTTCTTTAATAAATTTTAACATGGACTTAGTAAAAAATAGATATTTTAAATTATAAAAATGCATAACAATTTTATTATATGAAAGTTTCTTATATTTTTTTAATTTTTATTATATCATATTTAAATTTAATTTTGATCAGTTCCTTCTTATTAATTATAATTTTATACTAAACTTTAATTTAACTTTAAGGCTAAATCTGTTGCATAATTAAATACTCTTAGACTTATGATTAATCTAGAAATTAAATTTATGGTGCTATAATTCTAGAAGATATTTACCAGCCTAGCTTCCAAATTTCCCTTAATACTTACCTTGTTTCCTTAAGAATCATTAATTTCTAACAGGATTTGAGTCTGATGAATTCTCTAAGAATCTCTTTCATTATTATAAAGTATATTTACAATATCATGTTTATAGATTGTACAACTTTATTCATTTGAATATTTAAAGTCAGTCTCAGATAAAACTACAATAAATTATACTTCATTTTATGTATTAGAGTTGCTTTAAAATTTGAATTATGGCATTTCGTCTCTTAATATTATGCAATGTTATTATAAGTTTTGTTTCATTAAATTATGATGCCACCAGTATTTTTTATTAAATATCAACACATTTTTCTTTTGATAACTTGAATTATCTATTAAATTAAAATATATCATCAATTTAACAAAATAAGACATAAAACATACATTATTAAAATGCCAATATAGAAATTATAAATTTAATTGTTAAATTAAATTTTTTTAAATTCTTGCTTTTAATTTAACTTAACAAAGATTAAATTAATGACGAGTATAAAAAGCATTAAGAGTTACTTAATTAATTTCTAACTCAAGAAAGCGAATTAATCCCCCCTATCATAATTAATCGAAAAAGACTCCCTAAATATTTTATGGGTTTTAAATGTGGGAACTGGAACTTAGCCTCTTTTATTAGAGCAAATCCAACCAGATGACGTGTACAATGAGTGCACTGTGAACACCTATCCAATTGTACTACTTACTAAGGTGCTACTAGATCGCCTTAAATCAAGAGCAAGGCATTCCCTTATCATGAATCTTTCTTCTATTGCTTCTATAAATCCCTAGCCATACGTTACAGATTACGCTGCTACCAAAGCATTCGATGACAAATTCACAAAAAGTTTATACTACGAATTATAAGGATCAAATATTGACGTGGTTGGTTTACTACCTGGAACTGTATCCACAGGTCTCAATGGTCTTGATGTGAGATCATTGCAAGTAATTACTACCGAGGCTTGTGCTGTAGGAGCATTGAATAATTAGTAAAATTTTACTTAGATTTTGCCTGAAAATGAATCAATAATCAAAATATATAGATATTCATGTATTTGAGCTATATATACTTTTAAAACAGTTATGTTTATAAGAATTGTGAATGTGAATAATTTATATAAGTATGAACAAACAATTTAATATAGTCTTTCCACTTTTATTAAAACAATTTATAATATTGATAATTAAATTAGTATTTAATTATAAAGTATAAGCAAAAGATAATCAATATTCATTGGACTTAAAATATATATGAAAAACATTTTGAAATAAGTAATTAAAATGAAAGAATATATATAATTTAATATATAGTTTATATAAAATTACGAGCTAAATCAAAATAAAATATTTTTGTCTTAGCTAGTCAATTTAATTGATTTTAATTTTTAATATTAAAAATATTTATATTCTACTTGTGAATATTTTTAAAATTTACAAAATGCTACATCTTATCTTACTTATGGAGGTTGGGTTCATGAGATTCATGGATATATGGCATAAACTTTAGTTAAGGATATGATGCCACTTTAAGTAAGATTAAGTGTTGCAAAGACAATGGGGAAAGTTCTTACAAAAATTATCAAAAAGAAAACTCTATGATTGATTTTAATTGGTTACAATATCTTTAATCTTAACCTCAATCAATTAACGTATTAATCTTATCCTGAATAAAATTCTATTTTAGAAAACAAAAAACACTTATAATTGTTGAAATGTAAAATATTTTATATAATTACTTGTTAGAAATATATCAATTGCTAACTAGATATATGCTATTTTTAAAAGTGAATTTACTTTGTTTTTCTAATATTTGCAAAAATTATTTACTATCAACACATTCAAAACCCAGAACCCCTTTATAAGGCAGTTTGGGTGGTTTTGTTTGTAAGTTAGTTGAGAGAGTTTTATTGGCAATTTCATGGTAAATTAAATTAGGAAAATTTAGGCTTTATATGGATGAGAATTATTTATATTCACTATTAATGCTTAGGCATGATAATATGAGTATTAATATAGATTAAGTAAAAATTGCTAAATATGAAGCAATTAAATTAATTTTGAAAGTGTGCCTCAAGTAAAAGAAGGTACACTTTATGAAAAAATAAATGTTATCTCAGGTTTATATTTATGACCCTGCATTTTTAAAACTATATAATATTGGGAGAGTCCAGTTCCTCTTGACTAGTGAGATTTGATGTTTCATGAAAACCTAATTGACTAAAAGATGAAATGGAAAAATTTTCAAGAATGTCATCATCCTAGTAAGAGAGCAATTCATTTTACAAGTTAATAATGTAAACTATTTTCATGATTAAATGCATTGTACTGCTGACAATTAAATCATGTTCATACAAGCAGATCAACTTGTATTTACATTAAATAACTATATAAATAAATCTAGGTGTATGAAGTATGATAACATAGAAGTATACGACAAAAACGTCTAGGTTGTCATTCAGAGAATTTAAAAAATTATTAGTGAAGATTCAGGTTTAGAAATTAATTTATACATAACACATAGAGAATCTGATTAAATGATTTTGAATTAAGAAAACTAATATTTGTTAACTACATATTAATCTTATTAAAAAACCTACGTATTTATAAAAATCAATAAGATCCTAGCAATACCCTTTAATATCCAGTACTAAAAAATCTTATTAAAGGATTTTGTGTTAATAATACAAATCTTTTTTTTATCTAACTTAATATGGTTATGTTAATTTAATATCTTCTTTCTTTAAAGTCTCCGGCAATATTTTAAAAAAATATAATGAAACAACTTTATTATTTGATGATTTAAGCATTTTTGTTTAAGTTTAAAGTCGAGTAATTTAAAAGGTGATTAAATAAAGTCTTTGGCTAAGCCCAAAAAGTAAATTAAATATGATTAAACATATCAGTAATTAAAATTAAACTTTCTTGTTTCTTAATGGTTTAGAATTTTTCGATATATTTCAAACTCCACCAACTTATACTGTACTCTAAACCTCAATCCTAAAAGCATTGTGAATGATACCAACAAAATATCTAACTGAAGTTTCTTTGGTAAATACTTTACTTTTAATTAGAATCTAAAATTCCTACTAGATCCTGTGTCACCTATAACTTACTTAAAAATAAAATATACAATTTAATTTATTTTTATATTTTGTAACAAAAATAAAAGAGATAATAACTAAGGGTAATTTATAATTATTAATCAGCAATTTTAATATTAATTATTTTTGATAATTGGAGTTCCACCAGTTGAACCCTTAAACACCAATGAGAATGTTAAGTCGAAGATTAAAGATAAGAAAAGTTTAGTATCTCAATACTCTTAATTGTGCTTCCTGTACTCTTGGTCATGGCTGGTCCTCAATGAATTCTACACAGTTTAGGTTTTGGCACAAAGGACGGGAGATTGGGGGAGTCGAACTGTGCTGCTACCACTTGCACGTACCAGCCAAGGCGACTCAGTCTAATAAAAATAATATATTAATGAACTTTTTGCTTGTGTGAATATTGAAATTAACTTTTTAAAAGCAAAATAACATTTAATATAAATCTATAATCCTATATAACAAAATATTTATCAATGTAAATAAAATTATTAATAAACCAAATTTTAATTTTGAATATTTCTAATTTTTTATTTTATTTTAACACTAATTATCTATCTTAAGGTAATTTAATTATCTTTATAGTATTTTTGTAAATACAATTATAAATAAACAATAATAAATTTTATAATCGATTGAGAGATAATTGCATCATTCTCAAATTATATTGATAAACCAAAGTAATATAAAACTTCAGCAAGCACACTTTTCACTTCTATGCAACCTAAAATATATTTTATAATACGCTTCATCTTGGTTAATAATCAACACCACAAATTGTATCAGCAATTATGTATGTTTTGGTTAAGAAGTAATAATGGAATTATATTTTATTTTTGGGGTTTAATTATAAAGTTAAAACAGCTTTTAATTTCAATAAATTTTTTTTATCAAGCTAAATTAGGTATTTTTTCAGAGATTGAAAACTTCTGAGAACTTTAATTAATCATTTTTTTGTTAAATTATTCAAATTATGAATATTTTAGATCCTAAATTTAAATAACAGATTAAAAGAATATTTATTTCATAATTTAAGTTCTCTTAACTTAAACAAAAACTAAATAAACTTTCAAATGCAATAATAATTAATTTGGAGTTATTTATTATAAAAATATAATTCTTAAAATTAAAAAATTGAAATAGAATTCTTACAAAGTACTTAAATAAAAAATAGAATTTATTTATTTTTCTTAAAATTTATACCACTGAAAATATATGCTATTCGACTCATTATCAAGACCAGAACTCCCATCATGAATTTTCATCAAAGTAACTGAAATTTCCAACATTATTCATATTATAAGACATGGAGAGCATTTAAAGGAGAGGGAGTTTTCGGGGTTTTGAATGTGGGCACTGCAACATAGCCTGAGGAAATAGAGCATACCAATACTGCTGATTTATTCACAGAGTGCACAGTTAACTGCTATCCAATTGTCCTCCTCACTAAGGTACTCTTAGATCGCCTAAAATCAAGAAAAAGGTCATCCCTGATCTTAAATCTTTCTTCGCAAGCATCGATTGCTCCCGCACCATACGTTGCAGATTATGCAGCTACTAAAGCTTTTGACGACAAATTTACGAAAAGTCTGTACTACGAGTTAGTAAAAGAAAGATAATACAAATATAGGGAGGTTTATGATAAATTAAAATTATTATGTAATTAATAAATTGTAAATTATTTAAAAGTTAAATTAAATTAGTTGAAATTCGAAAATTTTTGTAATTAAACAGTTTATAACCACGTGTATTACAATATTTTTATTAAATAAATTTTCTCTTTAAATATATTTATCAACAACAAAATAAATGCTGATGATTTATACTTTTGCTTAAAGTCATAAAATTAAATGTTAAATTTTGGAACATTGAGAGAAACTTAATATTAAAAAAACTCAAGTAAGCAGAGAAATTTTAATTTCTAATAATCAAAATATGATACTTCAAACCAAAAGCCTGCAATTAAAACTAAAAATAATTATGAAGATAAGAAATCATAAATATAGAAAAAATTGTTGAAAAATAGTACTTAAAAAATATTTAAATAAATTTTAGGATAACTGTGTGGACTATTATTATCAATAGCGAAAATATATCTATCTAATATTTAATAATAACTCAAAAATGAGTTAATTAATTTAAATTACTTTTGTATAATTCATATTTAAAAATTAAAAATTTTTTGGGGTTTTAGGATCCAAAATTGACGTATTAGGTTTACTACCAGGAGCGGTTTCAACTGGTCTTAATGGCCTTGATTTGAAATTTATGCAAGTAATTACCGCTGAGTCATGTGTTCAAGGTGCCTTAAACAATGCTACATCTTATATTACTTATGGAGGTTGGGTCCATGAAATTCATGGATATCTTTTTAGAACATTGGCTGCAGATATGATGCCACTCTGTCTTAGATTAGATTTTGCAAAAATGATGGGAAAAGTTTTCAAAAAAATCATCAAGAAAAAAACCTTATGATTAATTTAGAATCTTATGAGTTTCTTTAAATTTACTTCAAATAATTCATGTCATTAATTTCTTGATATAGTATGATGATAAAGAGAGTCATTTTTGTTGAAATGAAAAATGTAATTTGAATACGTGTTAGAAAATTAACAGTCATTTACTAGATATCTGCCCTTCCTTGTCAATGTCAATTTCCTTTTTATTATTTTTATTATGTGCGATAAATTTTAACTTTTACACAAAATATATTTCAGTGATCAATCGATCTTCTCTCTGGCTGATTTGCTAGCAGGTTTCTTCTCTGGAGAAGCAGCAGCTTTAGTGTTTGTCTTCTTTTTGCTCTTGCAGCAGCAACAGCAGAGCATTATATATTGCTTTAGATCACCGAGTTTAAAGTTATTAAATAGGGCAATGATAAATACATTAATCTTTTAATCATCAAAAGTGGTACTAGAAGAGCGACTAGTCCGACACCAAATAGAACACCAGCTTTCTCAACAGTTGATAGCTTTTCGTGTAATTCCAACTTTTCGAAAATAAGTGCGTCAAGTTTCTTTTCATATCTAGGGATGTCTCTCTCAGCATATCTCATCCAAAGACCGAGAAGACCAATGTGAGGTGGGATCTCGTACTGCTTGTTGATATAGATATGGTCTTGTCTGATGAAAGCTCTGATGCTCTCGAATGATCTTGAACCTTCATATTCGTACACCATGCCGTCATACATTAATGCTAGAGTAGGATAGGCCTTCAACCTCCATGATTCTTTGACAAATTCACATTCGTGAGCGTCGATCATTCATATTAATGATATTAAGTACTGAAGAACAAAAGATGGATTCATATTAAAAGAGTTTAGTAATTCCAAATCTGGCAATATCAGTCATTCTGCTAGCAAAGTCTTCGAATTCAGGTTTAAACTCTTGGCAAAATCTGCATCTTTAAGAGTAGAAATAGATAAACCATGGAAGTCCTGGATAGATATCATTTGTCATTGGATCAACTACTATCTCATCATAAAGCTTCTCACTGATTCAAAACCCCAAAACCCTTTCAGTAGTTTGATTGAGTTTTTGATTGATAAAAGTAGACTATTAGTGCATACTTATTAGGGTTTTAATAGGGTTTATGTAGGGGTTTAATGTTTAAATATTAGTAATTTAAGTGAGTATAACAAGCGAGTTTTTAAGATATCTCACACAAACATAAGCTTAGTGTCATGTGGCAGTTCTCTGAAATTTATCTTTCTAAGTTGATGTTTGATTGTTTCTATTGTTTGTTAATTCTCTTAGCTTGGCTTGATAATAGTTGAGTATGCAAGTTCTCTGAGACCTCCATTTATTTTATTTTATCGAGATATTTTTTGATTCTCTGCTTAGAATCTCTCTCACCCCTGCAGCTAAAGTAATCGTTTCTTGGCATGTCGCTCTCTAGTATTATTACTGCTAGAGCCCAGATATCCCATTAAGTGTCTCCATCTCTCCAATCCTCTCTCTCTGGGAAATATCCAGGAGTGCCGTATACATTTCCTTATGCAGAAGCTTGCACTCTTTGAGCTCTGTTGAAGTCTATAATATAAACTCTAAGAGGCTGAAAGTTCAACATGATATTCTCTGGCTTTAAGTCTCTATGAACATAACCTAGCTTGTGAAGCTCTTCAATCCCCTCAACTATCTGCTATATTATCTAGCCAATTTATCTCTGACATCTATTGTCAGATAAGAATTCTCTGTAAGTCATTTCAAGTAAAGGAAGCCTGAAGGCTACATGATCTTTACCAAGTAAAATAGCATCAAGCTAGATGAGATGCCTGCACTCATTTAACTTTGCATTTTAAAGAGCATAATACTCATTAGCAAATCCATTTGGAACTTGTCATCAGCAAGGAAGTAATTGAATGGATATATCTAGTAAGCATATTAGTCATCAGTAATGACTCTCTTCTCTATTTTATCTTCAAGAGTGAGGTAGCTTTCTAGGCAAGAATCTAAGTCAATAATTTTTAATATAGGAATCTTCATTGCCTCAATTTTAACCATTGTTTTATTGATCTCAGAGACTGGAAAGTTCTTGACTGCTTTCTTCATTTTGACTTACTTCTACATTTCAACTCTAAGAGACTCCACTGGGTTTCTTGATCTTCTTTTTTAGATGAATCTATTCCCTGTGGGTTCATGAATAAAGACAAAACTTTGATTATGCTTTTTTTTTAAGTGCACTTTAAGGTCTCTAGTATGAGAATATGGCTTCTCACAGAACTCACAGACATACTTTCCATCTTTCTTTTAATGCTTGATATATAACTTTGGCATATCGTTGTGTATATCTCTCAAGTGTCTCTTATAAGTTGACTTGTAAGGGAAAACTTTATTGCATTCTTTGCATTAATAGTCAACTTTGGCTGGTATTTATTAATTTTCTATGGCGGGTTTTTTAACCTCCTCCTCAATTTGCACAGCTTCTTTAATAACCTCCTACTGAACTTATATTTAAATCTCAAAGCTATACTGGTCAAAGTTGTCATAAGCTAGGCTCCTACTGAGTACAAGCGTCTCTAGCCTCTACTTTACTAGGTTGCTGGAATGATAATTTTTATTGACTTTGCCCAAGTAATGCCGCTCTTCTCAGAAGGTTAGCGCTCATTTTAGTTTGCTGATATATTTTATTATAATAATGATAAAAAAAATACTTAGAAATACTATAATAGTCAAGTATAAGATTCTGATAGATTCTTTGCTGAGAGGTAAGAAAATTAACTAACCATAAAAGACTGTAAGTTGACATATTTATGTGAATTTTATACATTTTAGTAAATTAAAATACTCCTAATGAAGTTTTGTTTCTCTAGGAGGTCCTCCAAATCAAGTTTGAACTTAATTTGGAGGTAAAGTTATTAAACATTTTTTAATTTAATATGCTCCTAATTAAGTTTTAACCTTAAAATTTAACTCCTAATAAAGTTTAAACTTAATTTGGAAGACCTCCTAAAATAATTAAACATTATTAGGAGCAATTTAATTGAGATAGATTGATAAAAATGGAAATCAATCTGTGAAACTTGAAGCAAGTTTTTCAATGCTTCTCCGTATATCTTTTTAAAGTTGACCTTCAGTAATTCCTCCCTATTTAGTAGTAAGATTTTAATAAACTTAGAATGGATATCCATAATTTTAAATGTCATAAACATTTATAGAAACTGGATGTAAGATGGAATCCATGAATGATGCAATGAAGAGGATATAATCTCAAGATTTAATAAGTAAATTCAGAAGTAAAGAGGACCTCTAATAGATATTTGGTATAGCAAGGTAAGTTCTTAAGTAAGATTAATAAATCTATTATAGTTGGATTGTTCTTGCCAACTTAGGAGGGAATTAAAATCTCATTCTTAAAAGCCTTACTTAGTGAAGAGAAAAGAGCTTTTAAGTCTAATGAAATTAGGATGATAGAGATACCTAACTACCCTGAAATATCAGTGACAAACCTATATGACGATGCTATGAGTGATCCGGACGTAGCTCTCTACTTCCATCAAAGCTACAGCTCTCTAATAAGTTGCCAGAGAGAAACTTCTTCTTTGGTGTTCTTGCTACTCTGAAACCTGAGTACTTAAATGAAGTTATTTAAGATGCTCATAAGAAACGCTACAGCATCTCTCCTGAAGAAAAAGAGAAGGAAGGTATTAAAATCAGCGACATCTGGCTCTAGGAACTGTAGAAGCATCCATTCATCTCTAGTAAGCTTTGTCTTCTAACTTATATAGAAATGACTGCAATATACTTGATGAAAGAGGGCAGCAAGTTTAACAGAGAGAGAAAGTCATAAGTAAAGCATGAATTGAGTAAGAGATTATTCAAAAATTTATAAAAGCCAGAAGAGATGAACATAGATGCAGGAGCTGGCACTAAGAGAAGAAATATAAGCTCAAGCAAGCCTTAAGAGGAAGAAAAGAAAGAGAAGCCAAATCCTATTACGGGCAAATTTAATATGTGAACTTATTCATTCGCTTAAATCTAAAACTTATTTATAAACACAAAATCTCCCTTCTCTTGCGCACACCTTAGCTTTCTCATCACTGACTCTTTTAGCAGCGCTCTTAATAAAATCGACTGTATCTATCTTTAAATCATGCATCATATGGTAGAGTAGCAATTTCTTATAATGACCTTTCAATAATCCCAATATAATTCAATTCCATTGCACTAAGGCTGTAAGGAACATTAAATACAGGTGTTATGTTTAGCCTTTCATATTCCTTCTTTGAGTCTTTAGTTTTATGAACTGACAAGTTATTAACGAATAGAATAATCTCTTAGTCAGCGTACTTATCTCTGAGTTATTGCAAGGACTTAATATATTATTCAGTGTTTATAGATCGAGGGTGAATAACATAAGTCTCGAGGCCACTATCTTCACTTATTCCTCCAAGAATAGCATGAGTTTACATTTTACCTTTTAGTCATAAACTTCTATATTACTATACCTCTTGTACCAAGACCTTGATATAAAGGTATTGAATGTAAATTCTGCCTCATCAGTGTGTATGAACTTTATTTTATGCTCTTAAGACCTCTGCATTTAATCGAATATATAATTTAAATTAGTCTTATAAAATGGAACATTAAAGTCAATCACTCTCTTAATGCGATTGACTGTCTTGTAAGATATTCCTTCTTTTTATATATGTTAGCTATCGATTAAGCAGATATGTGAAGCTCAGGAAATTGGCTATGAAACATCACAGCCCTCTAGGCTAGAGAGAAATGAGCCCAGTATTTAAGAGTCTTATCCTTAATAAGATATTTAATATGATGCTGCTAAAATTTTAAGGGTCTCTTAGGCTTAGAATTAAGTTGCTATCTCTTTAAATTCAATGCTAATAGACAGTGAGACCTCACAGTAGCAGGAGATTTATGGATTAGCCTTGCTATAGACGTGTAATTTAGGATAGGCTTGAGTTTATCATTATATTCATCACATCCATAACGCAACTTAAACAATAACTCTATATACTCACTGTCATAAACTGACCCCAAACCTCGCATATAATCACTTAAATTACTAATATTTAAACATTAAACCCCTACATAAACCCTATTAAAACCCTAATAAAGTATGCACTAATAGTCTACTTTTATCAATCAAAAACTCAATCAAACTACTGAAAGGGTTTTGGGGTTTTGATTCTAATTGGTAGCTTGTCTTCATCAATTCATTTAAAAGTTAAGAATCATTTCATTCTAACTTACGTATTTTGATCTCCTTTAAAGAAATGAGAATTGTCTATATATTTAATCAATAGTTGTTGATGGAGCCCACATTTCCTCTAGTGATTGCTCATCAGCACTCACATTTTGAATAGTGATTGCTAGAGTGGCTAGTAAAGTAAGTTTAAGCAAACTACTGCACCTTCTCATCTTTATATTAACTAATTTAAATTTAACAATATTTCCTCAATATCTCCACACATATATATCTGAACTTTCTCACGCGAGATAAAACTATGGATTATTGCAATCTCTATCTATTAGGGTAAATAAAGTAAAACAAATCTTTTCAGTTTATGATAGAAATCCAAAAATTTATAATAATTTTAAAAGATTTAAAATATACTCATCTGAAATAGTTAAGATTTTTATCAACATTCTTCTATCCTGAATTCTAATTTGAGGGATTAGTTGATTTAGAATAAATTATAATATTTTATGATACTTAAACAAATATATATAAACAATATTTTTAAAAAATCTATTATTAATTTACTAGATTTAATTAAATTTCATTAGAAAATCAAGATTTTTATATAGTTTAATTTGAATAATTTCAAGAAAACTTAATAATTATACAAATTCAATATCAGGTTCTTCAGAGTCATTATTTCTGCCAACCTCCTGCATTTCAATCTGCGACTACACACCCTCCTCCCTCAATGGCTCCGTTGAGAACAGTTAATTCTTCTAAAAGTATAATCTTATAACACTCAATTTTCATTATTATTATTCATAATTATATTGGATATTTTTATTGTAAGGAAAAAATGATAGAACAAATATTATATATGATGAACTTACTGGTTTGACCTTGAAAACTTTAATGTTTAGGATTACAGTCATTTCATAGATAACATTCAAGATGTAATGCCACTGACATAACCCAGTAATCACCATCAAACATGAGAAAAAGATCTAAACTATCATTAATAAAAAAATGAGAGAAAAATAAAAGTTTAATAGTTTACTGGTTAATCTCAACTCTATAAAAATAGAATGAATACTAATAAAATAAAATTAAAGTACAAGGATTATTTAGAATTTATGATGAAATATTCCTAACTTACACTTAAAATTACAAAAGTCCGATATATACCATCATAATCACATATTTATTTTTAAAATTAAATTGTAATTTATTATATTTTAATATAAGTATTGAATTTAAGTATATTGAATGAAGACATTAAACATAAGCAACCTAGTTTATGAGTAATACTTTTGCTTGCTGACATGTGCCACTTATATGCTGATTGTGTTATGAACATATAAAAACACCCCTATCATGCATGGTATCAAATTATTAATAAAATGAATAAATTAGTATCATAGGGTAGGTGTATATAATAGAATTAGTGGATTGGCACAGTACAGCAGCACTTAAAATCGAGTAGATCATGTAAAATGAAACAATGTGCTTCAATAATTCACTGTAATCCAGTGGCTCTCCTAAATCTCTCTACTCTTGAGGAATGTCCTTGGTTTAATGCTTAATGACCGAATAAATTCTAAAGAATTAAGCGTAAATTAAAATCAATTCATGAACTTACATGTAGAGTACTGCAAGGATTTAACTGATGAACATTCCATAAACAAATAAGTGAGAAATTTGGACGATATGAGTAGAATTGTTAAGTGTTATGCTTACTGAGTCTCTCCAAAATTCTTGACCTGAAATACCACATTAAATGAATAAGGCTATTAAAAGTGCAGAACCATCAGTTACTCCATTTCCAATGCCAAGATACAGTCCTCCAATGTAAACCTTATAGAATTTAAATTCTTCAATGAATAAGTTAATTTAACATACTCCATAATAATCACATTTAAGTTTAATACTCTTCAAGTGTACTGAAATGAAATGCCTAGGTAACAGCAACCAACCCCAAAATAATCAAAGGGTTATTTCCAACTTAGAGTAATTTTAGAGCCATCAAAGTTATCAAGCCAGCAGTGAAGGCATCACAGCCATGATCAAACAAAAGACCTAGGGGTGAAGAGTTTCCTGTTTTTCGAGCTTGTTTACCATCCATCTCATCTAACATTTTTAACAAATATTTTATCATTAAATTATTGTTTCGTGAATTATAAGATTCAAAAAATTATAATGATATTTTTAGAATAATTAAAGAATAACTTTTATATAATCAATGAAATTAAACATTCTATATATAAAGTATGATGCAGCTTCTAGATAGCACCACCAAGCAGGTACATTTCCATGAAAGTCCAAGCCATATAAGCCAAAAAGCAGTGCAAAAGGAATTACTGTAAATAGAAATCCAATCAGAGTCAACTAAAACAATCACAATAAAATTAGACTAATTATGAAAATGAAAAGGTCTTGCATTTCTTGTTATTATCACACTGAAGATAGAAAAATGACGTCAATATTTTAGATAAAATACTTAATTAAAAAGGATTCTTACAAGGTTAGGCCTATAAAAAGTAACAATTATATTGCAAATTTGGCTTAAAATAAATTTATAGTTAATTTTTATTGAGGAGAAAAATTCCTCCTGTCAAAGAAAATTAAATAATTTAAAATTTCCTACTTTCATTTAAAACATAAAAAATATAATACATTTGCTTTAACTAACACTTATTTAAAAAAAATAATAAATTATGAATTAGTAATGTTTTTAGTATTTAATTTATGATTCCTTAACTTTCTTGTTTTGATTAAAGAATATTGAGAAAATTATGAATATCACTATAGAACTTATAAACCTATTATCTAAATAAATTAAAAATAATTAAATAAAATGAAAATATTAATATTTCTAAAATATTAATATTTTAAATAATTTCAAAAATCTACCACTTTGGACAAGATATTTCAAAATTGGCAGAATCTTATATCCCATATATTAGTTTTTGATTGTACAAGAGTATAATTTAATTATAAAATTTGGCTTACGCGACAGTTTCTGGTAAGATACTAACTAACTTAAGTGCAACTGGATTGTAGAAATATTTGTAAAGAATACCAGAATCACCCCCTGCATATTTATACTATTGCTGAAATATTTTTAATTTTCTAAATAGAATTCTCACACAATTGAATAAAAACATTTTTTAATGACACTTTTTATTAATTTGATAATATCGTAATTTAATAGCTGCATCTTAAGTAAAATATGGAGTTAGTTAGGTAAATGATCTTGACCCTCGTTATATATTTATTTATTTATACATAAAAAATCATAAAATTAAATCAATTTTATGTGCCAAAAGAATAAAAATTAATAAGTTATCTGAATCCCAAAGTATCTGCCATTATATTTAAATTTAATATTTTTAAATTATTTAAAATATGCAATTAAATCTATCAAATTCCGTGCCTGTTAATATTAATTTTAAATATTTGAAGTTAGTTTAGCTCTATAATTAAAATTTAATTATTATACACTTATTTATAATTTATGTGATTTCTATAAATTATATTAAGAGAATATTTCCAAATAAATTTTAGTATCTTTTATAATTTATAACTTTAAGATACAAATTTTTAATAAATTTTTGAAAAATCTAATTTCCTTTTAATGCTTAGAGCATTATTAAGTTATAATACTTATATTACTTATATTTAATACTTTATAAGGTAAAATAATTCTAAACTGTTTGTAGCTATAACTCTATATTTTAATTGATCATTTTATTTTTGCATACAATCTAAAAAAATATTAATCATTTTTATTCTACAAATTAAATGTTTCATTGTATTTATTTATGTTTTCAAATAATATCTCAATAAATTTCTTGTTTTTTAATTATAAATTATAAAATAAAATATTTTATATATATTTTTTATTATTGTCTTTGCAATTAAAAAAAACTATATGATTGTATTAAACTAATATATGTATAATCAAAAAATATAATATCTTTTGACAGAATTCATTGATTTCGCTTAATACTACAAAAATTTTAAAACTCTTAAGTTTATGATTAGCTTATATATTAATTTTATAGCAATTATTATAATTTAATGGAACATATATTTCATTCTATTAATTATAAATTTAAATATATATATTTAATTAAAATATAATATAACCCTGCATAATTTAATAAATAAGGAGTATTCATTCATCAGAAGTATACTTGAGAAAATGAGTAGAATTTCAGGACAAGCTTTTGCTTAGTCATACGTTGAACTACATAAAGTTCGCGCAGTGCAGTTCGGTCTTCTCAATCCCGATGAAGTCCGCAAGATGTCAGTCGTTAACATCAATAACGAGAGAACATACGACGATAGAGGTATTTTAAAATCAGTTTGATTCATTAGCTTATTATTCAAATTTGTTCTATTAAAATATTAAAAGTATTCCCAACTTCTCAGGCATAAATGATCCTCGTATGGGAACTATGGACAAGGAGCTTAGATGCTTCACTTGCAAAGGATGTAAGTAAAACAATCACTCTTAATATTTACTGTTGTTCATATCAGACATCAAATGCATCAGAGCACTCAATAGTTAGAGTTAATATCGTTTTTTATCATTTTATTTCACCAAACTCACTTTTGTTTGTTTTAGCATAAGCTGATTGCCCAGGTCACTTCGGTCACATTGAACTTGCTAAGCCTGTATATCACGCCGGTTTATTAGAATTTATCAGAAAGGTACTCAGATGTGTCTGATTTAATTTTTTTAAAAAAAAGTAAACTGAATTTGTAAAGGTCTGCTTCTACTGCTCCAAGTTATTGGCAGAGAAGGAGAAACTCGAAGAGCTCAGAAGAATCAAAACTTCAAGTGCTAGACTCGCAAGAGCACTTAAGCTTTGTGATGGCATTAGACTTTGTAAGGAATGCGGACACAAGCAACCAAAATTACTATTAATTTTACAGGAAAACAGTTGTAATTATTATATGCTTTAAATGAGTAAAATTTAAATTCTCTAAGACTGGCCTAAAGATACAAGTAGACTATATGGACGATCAAATTGATGCAGGAAGAGATAGAAAGCAGTTCTTGCAGCCAGATGAAGCTCACAAAGTATTCGAGAGAATTGACGAAGAATCATGTACCCTAATGGGATTCTAACCGAAGATATCCAGACCAGAGAACATGATCATCAAGAATTTGGCGGTAGCCCCACCTCCAGTCAGACCTTCAGTATCTATGGGAAACACAATGATCCTATTAAATTATACTATTGCTATATAATTATATGGGTGTAATTAATATATTTAATGAGGAGTGAAGACGATTTGACTTATTGCTACATTAAGATACTTCAGACTAACATCGCTTTATAAACTCAAATCCAAAAAGGTGCAAATTTGACAACAATTAATGTCCTAAGAGATAATAATAATTTTCGTGGTAAAATTTTGCATTATAGTTCTAGATAGTCTCCAATATTATGTTGCTACAGTGATGGATAATGAAATTTAAGGGTAACCAACCTAAAAGCACAAATCTGGAAAGCCCTTAAAAGCTATTCGTTCAAGACTTAGAGGAAAAGAAGGTCGTCTTCGTGGCAATCTAATGGGTAAGAGAGTCGATTTCTCTGCTCGTACTGTCATTACACCAGATCCCATTCTCAGATTAGATCAACTTGGTGTACCGCAACAAATTGCACTAAATCTGACAGTTCCCGAGACAGTCACTGCAGAGAACATCGATGAAATGAGATATCTTGTCCAAAATGGACCTACTTAATGGCCAGGTGCAAAATACATTATTAGACATGATGAAAGATAAATTGATCTCTCTCAACTCAAGAACAGATCTGACTTACACATTGAACCAGGATTTAAGGTTGAGAGACATCTTAGAAATGATGATTATGTTATCTTTATTAGTAAATTCAAAGATGTTTTTAATTTAAATGAATTATAACAGATAGCCTTCTCTCCATAAAATGTCTTTAATGGGACATAGAGTCAAAGTGCTTCCATTCTCAACTTTCAGACTTAATTTGAGTGTCACTACTCCTTACAATGCTGATTTCGATGGTGATGAAATGAACATGCATGTTTAAAGTATTTAAGTATTTAAACTTTTAAATATTATAGAAATGTACCTTAAAGTTACGAGACTATGGCAGAAGTCAAAGAAATCATGGCAGTCCCTAACTAAATCGTCTCTCCTCAGTCAAACAAACCAGTCATGGGTATCGTGCAAGACTCTCTTCTAGGAGTCATGCTTTTCACTTTGAAAGATACATTCATTGAAAAAGAACTTGTTATGCAGCTACTTATGTGGATCAATTACGAGGATGATAAGCTCCCACCTCCTGCTATTCTTAAACCAAAGCCACTATGGACAGGAAAACAAATATTCTCATTGATCATCCCTGACATTAACATTCAAAAAGTCGGAGAGAGATAGAAAAAAGGAGAACCAAAGAACCTCATTTGGGATAGTGCTGGAGATAATAACATCCTAATGCGAAAAGGTAAATATTAATATTGTTTATCAAAACCTTAAACTTATAGGTGAACTATTATGCGGTAACTTAACAAAAAGTACAATCGGTTCTTCATCTGGAGGTATGATCCATGTTATTTGGAAAGAAAAAGGTCCCTATGTCACAAGAGATATTTACCTTTTTCATATATAATATTTATTAGATTTCATGTCAAACACTCAACTAGTCATCAACAATTGGCTTCATTAACATGGTTTCACAGTCGGAGTGCAAGATATTATTGCTAAGAAAGAAATTGTTTAAAAGATCAGAGAGAGTATGGTTATTTTCAAGAAGAAGGTGCAATAAATTACACAAAAAGCTTAAATGGGAAAACTTAAGACTCAACCAGGTAAAGGTATGATGGACTCATTCGAAGCATCAGTCAATCAATGCTTGAATAAGGCAAGAGATGATTGCGGTAACATGGCCTTGGCAGATCTTTAATCTTGGAATAAATATACATTATTTTATCTTAATTTATTTGTGAATAGACTTAAGGCTATGGTATATGCTGGTTCTAAAGGTTCTAATTTAAACATTTCCCAAATTATGGCTTGTGTGGGTCAACAAAATGTAGAAGGTAAACGTATTCCATTCGGTTTCCACAGAAGATCACTACCTCACTTCTCAAAAGATGACTATGGTCCAGAAAGCAAAGGTTTTGTGGAAAATTGTTATTTAAATGGATTAACTCCTCAAGAATTCTTCTTCCATGCTATGGGAGGTCGTGAGGGTCTCATTGATACAGCAGTTAAAACTGCAGAAACTGGTTACATTCAAAGACGTTTGATTAAGGCTCTAGAAGACGTGATGGTGAAGTATGATGGAACTGTAAGAACTTCAAAAGAACAGATTATTTAATTCCTTTACGGTGAGGATGGTATGGCTGGAGAGCACATCGAGGATTTAAGTATCCCACTTCTCAAGATGAAAAATACAGATGTTCAAACCAAGCACAACTTTTTATACAAACCAAAGGAGAGCATGACTGATAATGAACTAGAGCAGCACCTTGCCAAATTTATGGATAATGATATCGCTCACTAAATCATTCAAGATCCTCATATTTGCTTACAACTTAAGCAAGAATATAACTAAATCCTAAAGGACAGGGATGATTTAAGATTCAGATTATATAATTGTAGATGTGTTATCTCAAATAATTCTATTATTCAGCATCTTGAAGAGTTAAGAAGATGCAGTACATTTGTCTGTAAATGTTCCCAGAATTATTTGGAATGCAAAAGAAATGTTTTCAATCAGACCTCTCTAGAAATCCAACATTCATCCATCTTATGTGTTAGGCAAACTTCAAACTTTAATGGACGAACTTGCACCAATTCCAGGAGTCTGGATTAAAAACGACCCACTCATTAAATTTACTGTATATTGCTGTAAAAACTATGATTTCTAATTATGATAAATGATTATCGAGGCAAATAGAGATTCAACCTGGCTTTTTAAGATCTATTTGAGATCCCTATTGAATACTAAAGCTGTGATTTAGCAAGAAAGACTGAGCAAAGAGTCATTCGATTGGATTCTTGGAGAAATCAAATCTAGATTTGAGCAAGCACTAGTTAATTTATTCATAATTATATCTTAAAAAATCAATAATTAATTAAATTAAGTGATGGATTTTAATTATTATAAAAAAAATGAAATGTTATATGTTAATCCAGGTGAAATGGTTGGAAGTATCGGAGCTCAAAGTATGGGAGAGCCAGCCACTCAGATGACCTTAAATACTTTCCATTTTGCTGGTGTGTCTGCTAAGAATACAATAATTTTGTGTATAAACTATATATTAATAAATTATATATAAATATGATCAATTACAGAATGTGACGTTGGGAGTCCCCAGACTTAAAGAAATAATCAATGTTGCTAAGAACATCAAAACCCCATCTATGAAGATATATCTTGAAGATGAAAATAAATAGGATAATAAGACTGCAACAATAAAACAAATATTTTAATAAAGTTCTTATTAATTCATGTGTAAGTTATTCATTCTATTCAATAGATCTATTTTAAGTTCTAAATAAACCATAGTTAATTTAATTGAATGTTCGGTGGTCGCATTGAGCATACAACTCTTTCACATGTGGTAAAGAGTTCAGCAATCTACTACGACCCTGACCCAGAGAGAACCATTGTAAAAGAAGACGAAGCTCTGCTTGCTCTCTACAGAGATGTGCCAACTATGGAGATGAGTGAAGGCCGTAGAATGACCTCATGGTTGCTAAGATTTGAACTAGACAGCGATAAGATGCAGTTCAAAGATCTCACTATGTCAATGATTGAACAGAAAATCTAAGAAAACTTCAATGACTAGATCAACGTGATGCACTCAGATGACAATGACGAGAAACTTATTCTGAGATTGAGAGTCAATGACATTGAAGATGATGAGGATGACACTACAGTGTGCATGTTCCTCAAAGACTTCCAGGATAGATTGTTCAATGAACTTGCACTTAAGGGTCTTCATGAGATAGGCAAGGTCACTTTCACTAAGTAAGGTGTTTTATATTTATAGAAATTTGTCAATTAAGATATTGGTATATAAAGTACAATGATGAAGTATTTGATCCAGAAACTGGAGAAGCAAAATAAGATAAAGACTGCTGGTTGATTGAAACAGATGGTGTAGCACTTCAAAAGGTGCTTGGTTAAGAAGGCATTAACTACAGAAGAACTGATTTATATTTAGATTTTTAGTTTTTTGAAGAACAGTGTCCAATGATATCATTGAAATCTTGAAAGTATTGGGTATCGAAGCAGTACGTATGTCCCTGATCAATGAATTGCGTTTTGTGTTGTCTTCCTATGGTATTTATGTGAACTATCGCCATTTGTCAACTCTTTGCGATGTCATGACTCAGAGAGGAATCTTGACAGCCATCACCAGACATGGAATTAACAGAGTAGACTCAGGCCCCTTAAGAAAATGTTCTTTCGAGGAGACTGTTGAAATTTTACTAGAAGCTGCTGTGTTTGCTGAGACTGATCACCTCAAAGGTATTACTGAGAACATTATTATGGGATAACTAGCTCCTTATGGTACTGGCTCCTTTGAAATCACAATTGATCCAGAAGTCTTGAATTCATATGCTTAAGTCAAACCTGAGGATGACGATCTACAAGCTGGTAATACTCCAATGCATTCAAAATATATAATATTAGCAGTAATTTTAAGTAAATTATAATAACAAATATATGTTAAATTATTTATTTAAAATATAGCAAGAATCCGAAAATATTGATAAAAATAATAGTAAAGTTTAATTTAATTGATATTTTGTTTTTTTTCTTTTTAATAATAATATTATATTATAATTTTAATAAGAAACATGCAATTTTCATTAGAATTTAATATCTTTTATCATTTAATTAAGTATATAAAATTATGTGATTCTAAATTAATTTTGTTAATAATATTAAATCATTTTTTTCTTATTATGTCTAAATAGAGAAACTTCAATTAAGACTTTACTTAGTGGCTTTTATTGAATAAAGAATAAATAAAGATCTAATAAATAATATGTAATGATAATACTAACTATTTTCGTTTTTATTTGGACTAAGGGTACAATGAATTCGTTGGAGATAATGAATACGTAATTAACACTCCCACTTAAGGCAGTACACCTGCTCCAAATTATGGCGGCATGAGTGAGTACTCAAGCTTTGGCACTCCTAATTATCAAGGTGGTTTCTCCCCCGGTCCAAACCAAATGGCATCCCCATATTCATGTCAAAATTAATAGCATTATTAATAGGTAAAATGAATGGTTTACGGTACAACACCAGCATACATGAGTCCTTATGGTGCTGGAACTTCCCCTGCCTACAGAACAGGTCAATCACCAATCTACAATATTCATCAATCCCCTATCTACAATGCGAATGACAACAACATGCCTCAGTCACCAAACCAAAATGCCTATAGTCCCATCTATTCTCCCACCAATCAAACTAGAGGTATGAGTCCGGGCTACAACCCTAAAATTAAAATATAAAGAATTTATATATTAAGAGGAGAGAGACATTAAATTAAAACAATAAAGAATTTTTATGAATTATTTAAGAATTGTTCTAGAATTTTCGAATATTTTTAAAGATGGTTGCTAAGCTTTCGTGATAGATTTTTCCTTATGATTATTTATTTAACTTATAATAAACAAATTTATTTAAGATACTGAGTATCATTTACATATATTTATTATCATTTCTTTAAAAAGGTCAAATTCATAAAGGTATTATTAAATATTATATTTATAGTTTAAAAAATTGGACTCCTATAATATTTAAATTGATAATTTTAGAAATAAATCTGTAAGTTTAGCACAAGCCCTGGATACTACAACTAACCATCAGGCGTTGGTGGTCCCAGCCCACTATACTCGAATGCAATTGGTGGCAGTTACTAATCACCTGGTTACAGTCCTACTTCAGGTGGTGGCCATATGAGTGGTTCCGCAAGCTATTCTCCCACAAATCAAAGTAAGTTTAATTATTTTTTCCTAATAATTTGTTTATAGACTATTCAAGCAGTCCTCACTATTCTCCAACCACACCCAACTACCAGAATCATTATTCTCCTTCTTATTCACCTACTTCCAATGTGATGAGTGGAACCTCTTAGATCAGTGCTTCACCCAGATATCAGATTCATCAATCATCCACTTCAAGATATGCAGGTGACTCAGGACATATGAGTAATCACATAGTAATTCTATATTAATCATCAGATAACTCATACTTCCTTAGAATGTTTCAAGGTATATATACATAACTACTATTTGATTGAATGCATCTCCAGGTGGCATGTACAATGCATCATCAAGCATTTACATCCCAGCCTCACCAGCCTACAACTAAAACGTCAGCAGCCCAAGTTACAATTCCTCTGGCAGTGCTCCCAACAACAACAATAGATCGACTACTGGCCCAACTTACAACGCAGGTGGCAGCCCAATCAACGATGACGAAGAGCAACAACAACAGAAATGAGTGATAAAACTCAATAAAACTATTGATATTTGATTGCAAATGTTGTCAATAAAGAATAAACCATTCTTCCCCCTTCTGATTATTATAAAGCCTATAATTTGATGTTATTTTAATTCAATTCAAAACCTTTGGAATCACATATAAAACTATTACTAATGTCACTTGACTTATAAGAATAAAAAGAGTGATATTATAAAATAAATTTAAATAAAAAGAAATATAGCTTCCATATTAGCGAGAAGTTTCATCTTAACATCAATAATAAAGAGTAATGTCAAACCAACAACCAGACTCACTAGTCAAGTACGATATTCCCATTCTTGTCTCCACATCAGTCTCTGGCAAGAAGGGCACTAAGAAGAAGAATCAACAACTTGCCCCACTTGAGAAAACTGCTACTACTAGAAATGAGGATTATTTGAATTCCATATTGCCACCAAGAGAATATACAGAGAACGGTTTCATTAATATTAAGCGGGAAATACATTTAAAATGTTTAGTTGGATTTACGATTTAATAATTATTATACGGTTAACTTTGGGTTAGATATGTTTCACCCACTCCTGCAACAAGAGTCGATGTTATTAATCTTCAAGATGAGCTTGACAAGTTAATTATTATATATTCAATACTTTTCTAGTTTTACCCTCCTTTCTATCTTTATTAATATTATTTTTAAGAGACTTCAAGCCAGATAAGCTCGTGAGACAGGTATTTGCCCAATCAGAGAAGAACTTTATGCCCAGTGCTTCGACGAGTTGATCCGTTAGATAACCATCCAGTGCGCTGAGAGAGGTTTCTTGTTGGTGCGTGTACGCGATGAAATTAAAATGACAATCCAAGCTTACCAGACACTTTATGAGAGCTCAATTGCCTATGGCATGCGTAAAGCACTCATGGCAGAGCAAAAGAAGAACGAAATGCAGACTACCATCAAGCAGTTAGATGAGACTTGCGATGAGTTGTCTAGAGAAGTGGAGAGACTAGAGCAAGAAATCGATGATGTTATCCGCAGAGACGAGGAGGAGAGATAGAGAGAACAGAAAGCACATGAGGATCAAGTCCAGTATCTAAAGGATCTCAATCAAGACTACAAAAATGTCACAAATCATATGTTTAATATTAAAATGAACTGGAAACACTTTTGGCCACACCCAAGAAATGATGATGCAAATTAATTTGCTAAAAAATCATGCGTATATTTCTTAACAAATTTACAGATATATTTTTAAAATGTTTAAGTCAAACTCTACAAGTTCATTTTACTTCTTTTTCCAATGAATTTCCTGTTTTTACAATCAATTCGCTATGTTTATTTGCTATTTCTTTTCTATAATTCATCTTCTTGTGAGAACACATCATAATAAAAAATATTTATTTTGAAATTGAAGATTATTCTCTCTGATACCAGTGATGCAGTAGATTAATAGATGATGCAAATTAGTGTAAAATAATAAGATTTACATATCTAAATTTGAAAATGGAAGATATTAGCATAAATAATATAATAGTAAATCACTGTATTATTGTGTTGTTTTTACTATCAATTTAGGTTTTTATATTTAGCACAGCAACAATCCACGTATAACAAGGTTATCCAACATATTCGCATTACAATCCACACAATGATGCACCATAAAATTAATAATTATGCAATTTATTAAATAAACTAAATAATTATATTCCAAATTACCTAAATTTAAAATAATTTTGCACCCTTGAATTTCTTTCAGAAATACTTCGAAGGCACTATTCGATACGAATACGATGAAAGAATTGATGAGTATAACTGGCCCTTAATAATCTTTGTTCAGTTTATTGCCTATTTCATAATGCAATATCTTGCTAGGAGATTTGCTCCAAGTCCAGGCACTCTAGAAAGTTTCAAGGCTAAGAAGAGAGAAGGCGATTATCACACTTACTATTTCTAGTATACCTCATTCGTGCATGCTTTCATAGGGGTTGTAGCAAGTAAGCCAAAATTTTAATGATGTTTAACAAACTATTTTTGTAGATCCAATTATTTTGTATATGGGATCCTACAGATTCAACCAGCCTAGTCACTTATATCATAAGATGCTCATAGCACATGCTTTTGCATATTTCTTATTCGATACAATTATTGAGTTGTCATATAATGCCAGTGATATACTGATTAATGCTCATCATATTGTTGTTCTCTGGTGCTCATATTTCTAAATTAATTTACTTTCATAGTTATTAAATACTTTTAAAAATGAGATAATATGAGATATTTTTTAATGATATTCACATTAAACAAACACATTTGGTGGCTACGAATATTGCAGTAAGTTTTGATAATCTGTTTTTTTTTTCTCACAAACGCTCACTTTTATATCGAATATCGTTTTTTAACATCTATCTTACTTATTATGTAGTGCTACATTTATTGGCTGAAGTTTCAAATCCATTCTTACAAATCAGGACAGCACTTCGTATCTGTGGAAAGACTGAAACTTGGTACTATAAGTTGAATGAAATTATAATTTATAGCTATTTTTTCATTTATTTATATGACTTTAACACAATCAATTAAATTATTTAAAATGAAAAACTGTTCGCTGGAGTTTTCATTATAGCTCGTTTGATTCTCTCTCCAATAATTATGATCTATATTTACGAGGGAAATAACGTGCTATTCATAACTAAATTTGGAATGTGTCTCGTGGTTTTCATTCAGTACCTCTGGGGCTTGAAAATCTTATATAATATTGGACTTATGATTAAAGGCGCATTCAAGACTGAAGGCGATAACGAGAAGGGAAATATTCCAGGATGGGCAAGAGCCTTCCACGACTTGTTCTATGCCATTGAGAAAGATAAGAGCACTAAACAAAAAGTTTTTATATTCAACTTGTTCCTATTCGTTATTATACCAAATGGGTACTATGGATTGGTTAGAGGCAACTTGTTTAGGAACTTTTGAGTATACTATATTTACCAAAAAAAGAGAAAATTAAATAAATTTGCTTGTATTACTTCTTGATAGTTCAATAAATTCAGTTTTCATCTGTGATAAAAAACATAAAAACAACCTAGAATAATACAAGTTATATTATTAAATATTTCTATCAACATAATTCAATTCAACGATAAGTAGTTAATTATTTCATAACACCAATTGAACTTTTACCATTAATAGGAATTAACCCTTATTAGAATTTTTTTTATAATATAAATAAGTTAATATTATGTTTTTATTTTCACGCATATTATTCATTATTAAATTAATTTGATTATAATTTTTATTTTTACAAAAAAATTATTAAATTGTATAAAAATATATTTTTAAACCAAAACCTTAAGTTTACACTGCAATTTATAAAATTTAAGTTTTAAATGCTATTTTTCTATATAAAACCAGCTCCTGGACCAATAGATTTAGAAAACTATTATAGTTTGAAACCCAAATTAGCAGCAGGAGAGTTCATAAATGTAGTATTTGTTAGGTCACATGATGGCTAATCTCCATTCATAAATTACAATTGATATGGCTTAATATTATATTCATGAATTTCGCTCTTAAGGTTATGTTTAATCTAATTTTAATGATTGCTCTGGATAAAAATATTCTCTTTCTAACTTGAGCAATGAGGTTTGCGATTAGTCTATAGAGTTTCTTTCGATTCCATAGTCATATTAGTTATTCCTTTATGACCACGAGTTTGATACACTTTTTAAGCTCTTACACTTTAATTTCCTCCATAGTCAAGCATCACACTCATAGCTGTGGTTGTAGTTTCGTTTAAATATTAATTTGAAAGCTAAAGTATTCTAGGTTACAGCTATGTTGATTGCTAAAGTTCTTACATTGCATCTATAGTTTAATCTGCAGGTGCATTCTCAATTATTTGAATTATACTAGATCCCTCCATGTCATTACTAAAGCAAGTTTAGTTTTACAAGTTTATCGGATCGCAAATTAGCTCACTAATCTGAGATAGTCTTTCATCACGATCAGTTAAGTTCTTTATTTCTTTGTCTAGTGTCTGATTATGTTCATCCAAAATCAAGAAAAAATCATTTTTGTTCATGTTGTACCTTTGATTTCCACCAGAATTATGATTTGAAGTTTAAGGAGCAGTTGAAGCCATGATAGATCCCTCTCTCAACTAGTTTGAGTTAAATTTATTGCCAAGCTTTTGAGTAGATTAAAATTATGAAGTCTGTGTATTTGTTCCGAGGTTTGAATTATTTGTTTTTCTCATCATTAATAGACAACCTAGCTTCCCAGAATTGCCCTAATTTTCATCTGGAAACTAGAACTTAGATTATTTTCTTTGCTCTAAACTGTTTTAAGTTATCATTCCTCGACTGCTGTTTGAGCCATCAGCTTGTTGGTGATTAAAACTGCTCTAATCTAATTAGCTATTTTCTTATTAATGCTGAGCTTATTGAAGTAAACTTTGAATTTCTTATCGAAGTGTACTTGCAAAGAAGGCATGAGTTCGATTTTATGGTACATTCTATTATTCACAATTATTCTAAGAAATCATATCTTTTGCTTCTTTAAATTCACTAATTAAAGCTGTTTATCTATCTTCTCGCTATTCTTCTTAAGTTTAATACATAATTTACGTTGTTGAGCCATCTTACAAGTTTTGAGAGTTAAGAAACTTATTGATATGAAGGTTTTATTAAGAATTTGAGTCGATATTCAACGTATTGATAGCATTTAGAATATTAGCCATTTTGTTAGTGTTTAAGTTTGATTCAAATTGCATAACTCTTTGATCTACTGTTGTCCTCAGATCAAAAGTGTCTTAATTATATAAGCCATTTACTTCCCCAGTTGCTCCCAAATTATTAAATCTCTCATCGTTTGTTGCTCCTCCTTCTAAATTTGTAATGCGAGCAGTCACTAAAAATTCTGTCTGGGATTCATCATCTTTGCAATTATTATTAATGAATTGCAAATTTTAACTATCTTTAAGGTTTTACTTCTGGCTTTATATCAAACTGGTTGTGTTTTGCAATTTTGTGACTTTAGATTAATTTAATTTTTAATTAAATTTAGAATATTCTAAATATATTAAATAAGATTTCGATTTAATCAAGGAAGTCTAGCGAGATTTCTATTTAAGAGCAGATCCTTTTCTACTTTAAACTGTGCTCTGACTTTTCATTTTAATATATTTTAACTTATAAATTTGTTTTCTATATTTCAAATTTAAATAACAGTTGATATACTAATCCTCAACCTATAAACACTATATTATTATTGGATATATAAATCATATAATAATATAGATTTTGATAGTATATGTGAAATAAAAATGATAAGATGAAATACATTAGATATGATAAGTTTATAAAGTATATCTGGTTCTTGACATAAATAAATAATAAATTTAAACAATCAAAATATATTGCAAAAACACTAAAGATATGCAGTCGAGTGAATAGACCACAAAGTTATTTCAGCAATTGAATTGGGTTGAGGCTGAAGATATTGGAATTTGCTATATAAATGTTAAATTATCTAACGAAAAGAGTGAAAGATGTGAAGTTCGAGGATTTGAAGAAAAAAGACATCTTTCATCACACAACACACGGTCTCATTTATAAATCTTAAAATTTCATTATAAAAATTGTCTATCTTTAATGAAATTAGATTTCATTAAAGTGAAGGAAATTGTGATACCTGAGGGCTCAGAAAAGAGAACCAGTGTGGTAAGCTTCGCTTTCTAGGACGGAAAAACTAACAAAGAATTGAAGTATGAGCTCACCGATGCAGATATGAAAGATTTGAGAAGGGAGATTGAGGTGGAAGTTAAAATTCATTACGGTAACTGTGAGTCGCAAACTTTATTTTATCTATTTATAATATTGTAGAAATAAATTCGAAATTGGGAAATTAAATTAATTTAAATTAAATAAATAATTAATAAAATTATTGGCAGTTAAAGTTGGCCAATTTGAACGATCTTGGGCTCATTTGATAAGGAATTCAAAATTAGCTGGACTTTATTATTGGCTGTACTATTCGCATCCCTGGAGTGAGATAACTTGAGTTTAATTAAGTGCATCTAAATTGATTAAATTATACCCTCACATTAAAGTCGAGTTATCTCGCTCCAGGGATGCGAATAGTACCGCCAATAATAAAGTCAAGCTAATTTTGAATTCCCTATCGAATGAGCCAAAGATCGTTTAAATTGGCCAACTTTAACTGCCAATAATTTATTAATTATTTATTTAATTTAAATTAATTTCCCAATTTCGAATGTATTTCTACAATATTTAAAAAAAATACTCTATAAATCAACAATATCTTTAATAATGTTTTATAAAAACCCAAAATATCACTGTTCCCACAGTTTCATCGATGACAGTAGCTGACTTTTTGCAGCCAATTTCAGCTTTGACTAAATAAGGCTTTAATTTGTTCTCAAATGGCGCCACAGCAAATCCTAAAACTAGAGCTCTTAACCTTAAACTTATTTATGAGAATGACTTAAATTATCATTTATAATAAGCAAAGTTTATGAAGAATGGCATAAATTGTAAATAAAGTTATTTTCTACTGGTGAAGGTGGTGGATCTAGACCAGAAGAATATATTCAAGATTCAAAGTCTCGTGTTTGTTAGATTCCCAACACATTTGTTTACCGAGGAATTCTATGTGAGTACCAACGATCAATCAATTTGTTTTATTCCAAATGAGGATGTGTTCCTTATAGGTTTCGGTTTCTATCGCCACTACTATGACCATATCGATACCATCCATTTATTTTAATATAATTTGCAAACAAATTTATTAACTAATCAGATATGATTTCTATCATTATTTTATAGAAAATCCAATTACGTACAACTGTGAGAATACATGATTCAGCTGACAGCGCTTTGATTTCAGAGCATCCTTTAACCCACTATTCATTACAAGTAAACACAAATAAATATATTATTGAATGATTTACATAAATTAATTTATGATAATGATTTATAATAAATATAAGACATATCTTCTTCAATTAAGTAAAGAATTTCGAATTGTAAAAATACTGATAAATATAGGTACTTTTAAGAATAGTTGCAGAATATTTTTCAAATTTTTTTGAATAGCAATTCTATTTAATGTTAAATTAAAAAGATATATATATTTTTATCAATAAATATTTGCTTGAAAAACATTATTTTCGTAATTCTAAGTAATTTTATTGAATACAAAGAGATCAAATAATGTCTTTTGGAATATAAAAATATTCATATTTATACATTCATTCAATTTTCACAGGATCTTTTTTATAAAATTAGTTTTATATTTTATATTTTCTCAACTAATATAGTTTTTTATATAATGAACTATGAACTCATTATCTTTTATAGTATTGAAAAAACATAATAGTAAATTGAAATATTAATGTCACATAATGCAATTAACCTGATATTTGATGATTACGTGAAATATTCAGAAATTGAAATTGATGCAAACAAGATCCAGTGGTATGACCATTGTGTGGGTCAGGGCTGTGAGCCAATCAAGGTGCTTGCTGGTCAGCACATGCATGTCACCACTATGTACTATCACATGAACACAGGAGAGAGATTCTTCTCAGGAAGAACTATATATTTATTTGTATTTTATCATATAAGAAATGGATCTCAATACGCTACTGCTGATAATATGGATATGGATGTTTAATATATTGTATAAATGTTTCCAAAAAATTAAAATTAGGAAATTATTTACAAATTTAATATTAATGTTTGGCAAGTCAAAGAATCAAGATACTCTACTTATTTGACAAACTTGGAGTAGGGTCTTATTCCAGGTAAACCATAAATATTATATATTATTGTATATAAAATTAAAAAAATCGACCTTATAATTATTGGCTTAAATAATCAAACATAAATCTCCTTTTTATAAGAGAATTTAATTTTATCTTTAATAATTTTAATAATTAGAATAAGATTAATAGGGTTTATTATATACAAATTTGCCTGAGCATCTAAAAGATATTTAGATTAATATTTATTAGAAACCAATTTTTTTTTAAAAAAAAAAAGATGTATTTAATTCATATTTATTATGATATATTATTCATATTCACAAAGAGTATAGGGATAGATTTCAAGATACAAATACCTCACCAAATATAATTTCTTAAAAGTTTACAAATATAATTCTTAATTTTGTTAAATTATCTTTGATTTCACTCATTTAATAAAGCTATAAATAAAAAATATTATATAAAGCGTAATTTTATTTTATTTGGGAATCTAACGAACTTTCTTGGTCCTTCTGGTCTAGTTCGTATTGAATAAAATCAGTAGAAAATAACAGAAGCTTTGAGCCATTCTTAATACTATTATAATACTGTAACATGAGTTTTGGCAATTTAAATGAATTTCTTTTAAATTTTATCTATCTTTTCGTTAGAATTTTTGGAACTCCCTCTACATCTGAATATAATAAATTAGAGTGAAATCTTTTATAGATTCATTTTAAAAATAATTTACATCATCTTCAACTTTTGCTTTGGTATTGATTTAGACGCTAGGATCATAGTTCCTAACAAGCAGCATTCTCTGATCTTCAGCCTCAACTTAACTAATATAATTAATAATTAGGAAGTAAAATATCTATAAAATGAGTGAGATAATTATCATCATAAATGCAAGACTTCGTTTAAAGAAGGGATTTGTTAGTTCACAATTATTTTACTTTTTAATGGAATTCTATGTTTAAATTCTTAAATATCATCTTACAAGATATTCTACATTTCTGTATATATGTGATAAATGAATGATGCTCACTACATATTCGATTGTATTTTTAGCAATGATTAAATATATTATTCTTCGTCTTCTTGGAAGAATTAATGATTTTGTTTCAGTTTTTGGATATATTTCGAAAATTCTGGGTATTTAACTTGCTCATCAACTTTGAATAGCAAGTGATACAGGTGCTGCACATACATTCAAAACCCCAAAACCTTCTAAGCGATTTTAGTCCTGAAATTTGTTGATTTTAGTCCTGAAATTTGTTTCTATTTATTAATTATTAACTCTCATCTATTTTAAATTTTAATTCTAATTTAAGCAAAATTGGCTATCTTTGAAATGAGAAATTTTCTAAGAGTGATTTCCTTTTCTAAAAAAGCTTTTTTTTTCTTTCTTAAATTAATTAATATTAACAATTTTTCATTGATTATACAAGATAATAATTAAATTAAGTAAGTAAGTTGTTAAATAATAATTTATCAATAAATCTTGACTACTTTTTTAAAATTACTGTTTCAGTATCTTGCAATTCATTACTAATGATTATTTATTTTTTTGTTGTTGTAATAAGCTCCAATACTTTATAATGCGATTGATTCAAACATATATATATATATATAGGTTAAATGTCTTTTTTATCCTGTACTTTATAAAATTTAATATATAAACAACTCTACATTATAGATTTTTGGAATATATTCCAAAGTCAGCAAGTGTTAGCTGATTGCCAACTAAATAAGGTTTCTTATCAATAAATGTTTCATAATACGAGGTGTGTTTGTTTATAGTGTCATTATGATGTTTTTGCATTTCAGAGGGCATTTATTGACCTCTCATTCCAAGAATAGTATTATTTTGAATCTACGTAATCAACTCTTATCTTATGTCATTTAGGCAACTTAAATGCATATCAATCTGCGCTCTTTATTGAACATACTTGAGTTTTCTGTTTGTATTTTTAGGGTAAATTTTTTGATTTACTTCTCTGAGATTGAGAATATACTTCACGATGGAAAATGATTCACTAAGAACAAAGTCTTGGTGTTTCAGTACAGGTACTTTCCTGTTGGGGTTTAGGTCTTTGAAGTCATCTTCATGTTGTTAGTTATTAAAAATGTCTATGTTTATATATTCAAAGTTCTCTTAGTCCAAAGGGTATTCGATGTATTTTAAGATTAAATGAACAAGTCTTGAGGGTGGTGATGAGGGATTTCCGAAAAGTTTCAACATTTAAAGGGGTTTTAGAATATCTTTTATTAAAAATAAAATTTAAATGTTAAAAATAACATAATAATCCATTTATACACGTAATTAGAAGATAATTGGGTTTGTGATTTAAAGTTTTTAATGATATTTTTATCAGATTATAATTATAACTTTAAGTTATGTATTTAATTCAATTTAAACCATCCGTTTAATTTCTAGTTATATTAGGCATTTTTATAAAACATTCTAAAACTATCATATTAATTCAACGCGTGTTTTAATGCATTCCCTTGACTGGTTAATTGTCTTTTCTTCCACTCGCTGAAGATGATTGAGGAGGCAACCCTATTTTTTAAGCACTAGCACCAAAATTAACATGATTATTTATCTATGAGGGAGATTACATTACAAAACTGCCACTAATAGGAGGTTTATTACTCATTTGTTGACTTGAATAGGGATTGCTACCAGACCCAGAAGATGCATGATTTCCCAAAATACTGTTCATCATATTTTTCAGTTATTGTTAAGGTTGACTACCAGTTCTTTGCTGAGAACCAGCTCGAGGGGGCACCTACTTTCTTTAGAGTTCTTGTTGTTGAGGGTTTGTGACTTTTATTTCACCTATATTCTTAGGACTCATAAGAAAACTACTACTATTCATTTTTTCCTTCTCTTGCCTGATTTCTATCTCATCAATTTAATCATTAACACTCATAATTAGCATGTTAATTCGTTTTTCCATTTGGACTGCAACATTTGTATCTACAGAGTCCATAAATAAAATCTTTATGAGGTCTTTATAGTAAGCTTCCATGTCTTTCTTAATTCTCTTTAGCTTATCTATACCTGTATAATTTCCAAGATTTGCAGACTGCAAACTCATGTTCTTTAAGGATTCATTCTAAATTGATCCCTCAGTTTCAAATGTTCTTGAAATACTTGCCATTTAAACAGAAACCGTTTGAGATTTCTATTCTTCGAAAGTATTTATTGATCCTTAAGAAGGAGTTGTTTAGCTACCTGGTGTTGCCGATTTTAATTTTTCTTTGTCTAATCTATAATTCAGCAACTTAATTTCTTTTTTAGCTTGCTCTCTCCGTTTTTCAAGCTCCTCAATAGTTCTTTACTATTTATCGATTTTATCTTCAAGCTCTTCAAGTTTTGGTTAGTCAGTTTGGATTTTGTTCTTCTCTTATTCTAGCTCCTCTTCTATTGAAGACTTTTACTTTTTTATTTCTTAGTATTCTCTGGCTAAATTATCATACTCTTCTCTTAATTTTTTGAGATCCTCAACTAATTGAATATTTATCGCTTAAAAGTTGATCTAATTTGTGGCCATACTTTTAGCTTTACTATTGGATCTTTGAGAAGATTGCTTTTTATTGATTGATAAATCAACTTTAAACTCTCCATCATGAATTATCACAGAACTATCCTTTTTGTATGTTTATCTACCAGTTCGACTTTAGCCGCTCTCTTCAGTACTCATATGCTTCCCACTTAAATCCATAATGTTTTAAGCTTTGTTAATCAAATCTTGAGTTTTTCTAAAATCATCCAGCTCCTCTTCGTCATCATTATCATTTAAAAAATAAATAACTTAAACTTCTAGGACTAGAGTGTTTAGAAGACAAATGCTCAATCCTTCTCATCTCACTTTACAGGACTAATCTGTCATTCTTTTCTTTCTCAACTTACTTTGTTAACTCCTCTACTTTCTTTCTGAAGTACGAGATCATAGTCTCTTAGGACTTAGCTGTACTTTTACTTTATCTGAGTTCTTCGTTAATTTTCTCAATTACCAATTCTTTCATGTGAACTTTATCATTTTGCTAGCCAAAATGTTTATCGTTCTCTTAGTTTAACTTTGCAATTTTATCTTCACTGAGCTTTATTGTAGTTTCTAATTGATCGATTTTATCAAGATACTCTTATTTCTGATTCATGAGCTCGTTTAACTTCTTTTAGAACTGTTCACACATTTTCTCTTTTTTAGTTATCTATTCTACCTTAATCTTTATTTCATCACGGGATTTTTAAAGTTAAACTTCTAAATCCTAGATTTAATTTAATTTTTCTGAAATTATTCCAGCCATATCTTGAATTGATGAATCTTTATCAGAAACCACGGAATGCAAATTTTGTATTTCTTCTTTGTGTAATGCTTCTTGTGAAGAAATCTTATCATGAAGAGATTTTATTTTGTTTTCGTAATCTTAAAATTACTGTTGATTAATTTATGCCAATTTATCTTCATCTCCTTATGCGCCTTAAATTTGATCTCTTAAAGCTAATTTATTCTATAAATCTTTAATTTTTTCATTGAGATCCTGAACCTACTGTTCATTTTCGAACTGTTTAACTTAGAAAAGTTACTCTTAATCAGTTCTGAATTTATCGAAACTTTCCTCCATTTCTAACTTTGAAAATTATAAGTCTTTGAACTCTTTTTGCTTAGTTTCACTTTCTTACATTAAAGTCTGTACATGCTCTAATTTGAACAATTAAAATTATTAATAATCAACTTACCTTTCAGCCTCTCGACATTTTCTTCAAAACAGATATTTTAATCTTTAAGTTAGCTACATTCCTTCTCAGCTTTGATTGCTCTATCTTCCAAATCTTTCATTTTTTAAGCTTGATCTGTAAGTATTATAATTCATATATCAAAATAAGCTTACCACTTGAGGTTTTCTTAGTTCGTTTGTATTCGGCATCATACTTGATAATTACTTATTAAAGCTCTTCATGAGAAAATTCACTCATTGTATTTATTGAAAAAGTGACTGTAGTTTTTTGGGGTGGAACTTATTAACCTTCAACTGGCCCACCTATATTCTACTAACTTTGGCCTTTTGGAGTAGATATTTACTGTCGATTTTATTATGAGGAATTTGAAGGGGAGAGAATGCTAGGACCACCTCCTGATTTTGCCATGATTTTTTCCTATTCATACGGATTGATATTGTTTTATGGAATTTGTTCAATCTTTGAAGTGGATTTGCTGTCTTTGTTTGGTATTGTAGATACTTCAGTGGACTTTAACAATAGAAAATAAATATGAAATAATAAATTTTTATATATTGACTAAGCTGAATTAGGGTTTGAGTCTTTTTACTCAATTTTAACCTAGTTAGGATCGATTTAGTTATCGTTACCAGCACCCTTGAGATTAATCTTATTAAAATTTACTTGTTTGATCTTGGTTTTTAAGTTGGCAAATGTGTTCATTTTTAGAAATATTGAAAATTATTAATTTATTTAAATTTCTAACTCTATTATGCCATTAATTTTTATTTGAATGCAGGAACCTTTGATATTATGTAGAATCTTATTAAATTTGAAAACTTCAAAAAAATTAAAATAAAAAAGAAATGATGAACTATTTTAACAGACGTTTATTCTCTGTAGTTCAATAAAATCAAGGTAGTTTCAAGAGAGCTCTGTATGCTGGTAGTTTCGATCCACCTTCTAATGGTCATTTAGACATCATAGAGAGAGGTTCATCTCTTTGTGATGAACTTCATATTGGAGTAGCTATTAATAATGCTAAAAAGTAAGGAAAAATTACTCACAATCTTCAAAATTATCGATTCATAATAACGTCATCTTTATGATTGAGCCATTCAACTATTAAATATTGGAGATTTATTGATAATATTATTTAGACCAATCTTTCCATTAGAAGAAAGAATAAGATTATTGAAGAAGGTCACTCATAATAAAGAAAATATTAAGATAATTGGAATTGAAGGACTTTTGGTTGATTACGCAGAGCAAAACAACATTGATTTCTTTGTAAGTTACAACGAAGCATTTTTGGTTAATTTTAATTTATAATTTCTTTGAAGTACTAAATTATTATGAAATAGGTGAGAGGTATTCGTTCATTCTCTGATTTTGATTCTGAATTTTCTATGGGAATCATTAATAGACGTCTCTCTGGCAAGGAAACCATATTCTTGATGGCAAGTAGCAGCCGAGTCCATATCTAATTAATTTAAGTTTATACTAGATTAAGCTGGATTTTATTTATTTATAAAATTCATATTTTATAAATCTCTTCATCAAGAATCAGAGAGTTATCAATGTACGGAAAGAAGTTGGAAAATTTTGTGCCATCAGAAATTGAGGAAGAAGTTTATTAGCACTTATTTGATTTCTATGCTAAAAACGGAGGCATTAAGAAATCCTCAAATAGACAATGAGAGATGAAATAGAAATTTATATAAATAGCGATTCCTTTGTGAAATAAACATTAAATTTACTGCATTATGGACATATTATTGCATCCTGATTATTTAAGTCTTTTCTTAAGTTAAAAATATTAGTATTAATTTAATTATCAAACAATTTGTGATATCATCTTGGACTCCACATGCCAAGTTTAGTGGAGAAGAATATCATTAATCTGTTATGATCTCTATCAAATAATTTCCTCACTTTTTTCTTTGTCAACTCTTCTATTAGTGCGATTATAAATAAGCAAGCAACAGCGCTGAGCCAAATTTAATAACTTGGATAGTAATAATTTTCCTGTATTTCATCAACATGATAGGGAGCATCAGGCCCAAAGAAGACCATTGTGCTTATTAGGTAATAAGCTATTGTGAATAAAAATTGGAGACATAGCACAATTCTAAACATTTTATTCTTTGTGAACTTAAAGAGAAGTGTTTAATTTGGTGACTCAAACCCAATGCTTAAGTATAATTACTATAATATCAATAGTGATTCATTTTTAAATTAATAGAAGTTATAGATGAGCATCATCAGTAAGAAAACAAAGTTAAACTTATGTTCAAGTTCAAAAGTTAAATTCCAGTATGAATAGTTACTCTCGAGTTTATAGTAATTCCCATAAAAGATGTGATTATATTGATTAATATAGATCATAAACTTTTAGAATTTAAAAGTTAAAGCAAATATTAAATTAACGTAATATAATCCAAGGCAGCTGTATTTAAACTAAAATGGATATATAAATAAAAAACTTCAAGACGGACCACTCTAATAAAATAGCATTTTTGCTTTTTTTCTAATGAAATCTGTAAGTATTATCTAATTTTTCTATTAAAATACACTTATTCAACACTTGAGGATTGTTTTCACTAGTTAATTTCAACTATGTATTGACTTTTCGAAAAATAGTATATACAAGCTGCTTAGAAGGATTTGGGTAAATTTTGAAGAAAAAATAAATAAAAATTAGCATGCTTAATAAATAATTAAAATAATTATTGAATTTTGTTTTCACATAATCATAAATGATTTTTGTTTAAAAATTAAATAAAATATAAAGCGACATTATATAAGATAATATTCTCAAATATGATAAATCGGTTGTATCGCCTTTTTTTTGCATTTTTTAATAGATCATTTAATCTCTATTATAGAAATTGATAATTTTTTTATTTGTATTTAATAATTTCCTAATCTTTTGTATTTTATCAATAATTAGATCTTCATCACTCCCTGGCATTACTTCAAAAGCTTTCTAATAATCTTTGGGATATTGATATCTAAATTGGTTGATTGACTCTCTGATATAGTATATTCTGACAGCGTACATTAAAGCTGTACTCATGATAACTTTCAGAAAAGAAGATTTAATTATCCAAATTGCAAAGTCTAAGTAGGGTAAGTATTTAGGACTAAGAACATGCCTTTTCATTACTGAATTCTTAGTAGGTCTTGACAAACATGAAAACGAAAAGAGTGGGATAAATACGAACAGGATATACACTGTTTCTAGTTGGTCTATAAAGTTGTATATTCCAAGGCATAAGTCAATAAATAGTATCAAGAACAAATTCAAATACAAGAAAATAGCCAATATTGAAGCCTGTTCTACTGATTCTCTTAATCTTCGAGCTTCTCTAAATACAGAGAAAAAGAAATAAATGTTTGTGTTCGCATCAAAGACAAAAGTACAGGCTAAGGCGTTTATTGCGGCACTGAGTCTTTCAAGTTTAGTAGGCATATAGTCTGGCTTATTCATATTGTTGAATTAACCGAACCTATATCTCTACTGATTGTGTGAAATTCTACCATTACATCTATAACATCTATATTGTGGCTCAATCATCATGCCTACTGCGACATTTGCTTACTGAAAGATATGTAAATTCTCAGAATTAATGATATTTCCAATGCAGCACACAACATCCCCGTTTTCTTGGTAGATCTAGAACATTTGCTAAGTTGTCTCAGCAGTGGAATCACAAAACATAGGCACCTAAAGAGGAATTTTGTCTACTTCTTCTATATGCTTCTTGATTCCTTCAATACCATATGGCAGAATCAGGTGTCCATCTTCATTATATAGCTTAGTGAAGTCACTTGGATTCTATGCCAGACTAATCCAAGCATTCCATTCGCTGTCAATTCCTAACTCCTTAGCTAATGATTTAGTTTCAAGTACTCCTTCTTTTGAAAATAGAACTCCTCTAATTCCAGCATCATCTAAACTTTCGAATAGTTTATTTGCTTCTTGCTTTTTATGATGCTTAATACCTATTATCCCCATAAATATTTAGTTATTTTGAGAGCTAATAAGTAAATCTCTGAGCTTTTGAGAATCTTCATTACTTTTCTTTTCAACTAAGGCTTAAAGATCTGGAATAAGTGGCTTGTAAGAAAATCCGATAGTCACAAAGTCAGAAGCTTGCCACTGAAATAATATATCTTTAATGTGGCTCTTTACTTTCTTATTGATTGGCACAATCTTTTCTCCATTCCAATAATCAGAGCATGAATTGAAAATTACATTAGCTTCCCCTCTGCTGAATGATTGGAATTTTCCAGTTGATTTATCTTTGACTAGAGTAGTCACTATATTTGAAAACTTTTGCGATTTCTCCATCAACATTTTCTTAAGATTTTTCTGATCTGCAAAAATAGCTTTTCCTTTAACTGATTGTTCACTTCTGAATGATTTGATATCTAGTGAAACATCTTCAGAAAAGCTTTTCATCTCAGGTTAGCTTCCACCAAGTTAATGCTCTTTAGTTTAAATAGTAAAAATTTAATTGTATTATAATAAAATAATATATGCTTAGAGTTATTAAAGTATTATTTTTATAAATCTATTGGTTTCTAAATAAAAAAATAAGATAAATACATATTATATAAATATATTTTTTCTTTACCTCATGAACTATTACAATATGTAATTTGTGGTTTAACTAGCACTATGATCATCAAATCTAATATGTTTCTTTTCATCTAAATCAATAACTTTCTTTGTTTCATTGTTTTTCTTCTCTTTCTTCTACAGCAAATGAGTCTTCTTGATATTCCAAATTGACCCGAGAATGTCAAAGTTATGAAAAGAATTATCAGTGTGCCCAATCAATTTCGACAGTGCACAGACACAGTCTTAATGAGCATCTGCTTCTTAAATCATGGCATTATGGAAGTGAAATCCTATTTCATTCCTAATTAACTCAGCTTATTGCGGATCTTTCAAGAATATTTCTTTGAGTTAGAATTCTTCGTCTGTTTCTTTTGGATTTCTAGACAGCATCATAGATAAACCAAGAGCTTTTAGCAAGTTCACGTTTTCTTTATAGGAAATTGGATTTTCAAATGAGTAAACATCCTCTTCGTTCTTTACATGGGAATCGTGGATCAAGTCAAAGACAACCTTTTGCTCATTACTATCGATAACTCCTATTTCATCCACATACTTGCTAGTTTCAGAAATAATGCCTTCTTTGTCAACAAAAGCTAGGACTGAAACTTAACTAAGAGCAGCGAATATGTTATTCAAGTGATTAGATCCACTCCTTACATATTTCCAAAACTGCTTCCAGTTTTTCCTAATCCCCCTATTTTAGAAATCGTAATTCTTATAGAAGGAATCAGTCCTGACGAAACCAGTCATCAATTATTGCCACCTTTCATTTTTCTTGATTCTTCTTTTTTCTCTCTTTTTCTTGCTCTTTTGATGCTGTTTATTTGTTCTATTGCACAAGCAGCATAGAAGTTGGTTTAAATCCAAAGCCTTTCTCTTCTTCTTTTTCATCTTGCTTAAAAGGGGTTTATCTAGTACCATACTACCATTTATGGCCTCTTTACTTGAGGTTGTTTGCTTCTTGAGGAGTTTGTAGAAGTTAGTAGCTCCAGTCAGTTTTTTATTGTAGTCGTCAAACTGCAGTGAGTTAAAGAGAGTTATTATTAAGGCATTTGCCCAAGCTTCACAAATTGAGAAGATCTAAGGTACCATGAAGGTAAAGCCAATGAGTGGTAAGTAGACATTATTATCAAAGTAGTTAAGTGAGTTGTATGAAACAATGAAAGCTATGTTTATGGCCACACAAACAATCCAACTTATAGCCTGGAAGATATCAAGTACTTTCTCTGCAAGTTGAACGTTAGAAAAATATAGCAGATTCTTAGAGAAGCTCTTTTTTGTTTCCATGTTATTGATAAATTCAGTCAAATCAGTAATGCAAGGTGTAGTTTGAACTTCAAATATCTTATACTCCTTCTTTTGTCGTTCACTATTAAAGAAAAAATTAAAATTTCATTCACTTACAAAGCTTCATTGGGATCAGTCTTTTCAGAGTGTGGTCCACTGACCTTTTGCAATATCTCATCAATTCCAGGAAGATTAATTTTCTGTCCCTTGCCAAAGAATTTGGGATCTTATGAGCTAATCTGTGGTGTTTTAGAAATTCCAAGGCCATATATCAAACTACTCCTACTTCCTTAAATTGTACTAGTTGCTAACCTAGCATTATCAGGACTATTAATTAACGAGTCATCTTGGTAATATCTCACAAGTGCAGGAGCAACATCTCCAGGGAATAACTTAATTACATCACCTTTAGCAAGGGTATTATTGGGTATTTTTCTCCATTTGCCCCCTCTTAAAGTCCAAGTAAAGCAGTTTTAATAGTATGAAAATTCTTTTTCTTGTGATTGGCTTATGAAAATGTGTCTCCAATCCTCATCATGCAACACTAAATCATAAACATTATAAAGAGAATGTATTTACCTTATGCTTTAGGCTCGAATTGCTCAATTAGTTTCTGAATTTTACTATCAATATTGAATACTTTAAAGTTTAGTCTTTATATCTTAAGGTATATATCAATTACTACAAGCAGTAATACAACTATCACTGTGATTATGTGCTAGGTAATCAATTAGTTAAACTAATAGCAAATATTTAATAACATTTATTTATCTGTAAATGGTGATATCTTTCTCAACATATTCAAGTTCTTTTTAGCCAGCTATCTCCTACTATTGCAACCTTGTGATGTTATAAATGAGTCTTGCTGAGTAAGCCAGAGTGAGAACAGTAAAAGGATGAAATATCCTTTATAGTGCAACTATGGTTTTTTTCTTACATCTCTGAGTGTGGTCTCTGAAGTTTTCTTCTCTCTACTTCAATAAGTCTTTCAGTCCATCTGTTATGATACTATACATAAAGTTTTAAAATAAGCGATGAACTTCAAAAGTTAGTGCGAATAAATTAATAGGGTAAGAACTAGATAAGTATAAATGAACATACGAGATTGCTTCAACGTTGGAGAGACCAATCTACTAATCTAGTTAACCTGCTGTATTCTCATTGTTAATACCAGCAGTCCCTGAGTTTATGTCCATTATTACTCTCAATTAATTCAATTATATTTATCTACATCATCAAGCACTATATGTTAATAATAGAACTATATTCTTCAACATAAGATAAGTGAAAGTAATGTTAATTTTAATGTATTTTGAATGCGATTATATTAATAATTTGATAAATTTGATTAAAATGGGTCAAGCTTGTTCATGCGCAGACAGCAACGACAAAGAATAGGAAGTTAGAACTGATGCTGTAGGTTTAATCAAAATTATACTCATGAATTAATTAATATTTGTTACAGAGACACTTAAGAGCTGGTGGGAAATCTCAGACTGCCCCAAGTGCTGCAGGAACTAACCAAGTAAAAAAAACTAGTAATCTAAATGATGGTCAATTAACGACATCAGGCAAAACTGTAACTATCATTATATTGTACACCCACTAAATAATAATTATTACAGTTAATTTATTCATTTATATTGAATTTGTGCAATAATTTGAATTTAAACATGAATAATAGACAAATTAAATACACTTGGGTAATGGTTAAAATGACGATAAATTGACTTAATGGGAGAAAAAAGCACAAGCAGATGGCCTTAATTTTATTGACGAATTGGTATTTGAAAATGGTGCAGTTTATAAGGGTAAGTATGATGATTATACTATGAAAATTATTCATACACATAAGTCAAAATAAATAAAATCGAATTGATGTACTAATATCTTAAAAAATAGGATACTTGAAAGACCAGATGAGACATGGCCCAGGAATCTAAGTTTGGCCAGATGGAGCAAGATACGAAGGAGAATGGCGTTTCAACAAAGCAAATGGCTCTGGTAAATTCTGGCATGCGGATGGTGACATCTACGAGGGAGAGTGGCAAGATGATAAAGCCAATGGTTATGGAGTTTATGTTCATGTTAATGGTGCAAAGTATGAGGGCCAGTGGAAGAACGATTTGCAAGATGGATATGGAGTAGAATCATGGTCGGATGGCAGCAAGTATGAAGGTGGATATAAAGAAGGTATGAAGCACGGAAAGGGTGCTTAAACTTATTCATTTCATGTAATGATTACTCAACTTTATATATTGGTTTACGTGTGGAACGATGAGTCGACTTACCAGGGTGAATGGTATGAAAATAAAATCAACGGTAAAGGTCTCTACGAATGGCCAGATGGTAGACGTTACGAGGGTGAATGGAAAGACAACAACATGCACGGCAGAGGTCTTTACACCTGGAAAGACGGTAGAAGATACGATGGAGAGTATTTCAATGATAGAAAACATGGATATGGTACTTATATTTGGCAAGATGGCAGGCAATATATAGGTCAATGGCTAAATGGCAAATAACACGGAGAAGGATGCTACAAATAAGCCAATGGACAAGAAAGAAAAGGTATGTGGGAAGATGGCAAGAGAATAAAATGGATGGATGAATGACATATCAATAAGACAGTACAGTAGACATATTTATGATATTATCTTTATTGTTAATAGTAATCATATCAATAAAATACTAATACAAATCATATATTTTCTATTTGCATATTCTTTAGCTATAGCTAATTGATTGAAGTAGATCAGTCAACAACATTAAATCTGTTGCTGTTCCTCTGCCTTCTAGCAATGACCTCTTCATCAGAACTATCTTCATCACTTGTAATATCATCTTCTTCCTCTTAATCCTCTTCATCTATATCATCATCACTATCATCTCTCCTGTCATGATTAATATGAAATATTATTAATTTAAATACAAATGATTAAGCTATCGATTCTATATATTTCTTTTATCATCTTATTATTAAGCCTATTTATCCTTTTCAACTTTACTCTTGAAAAAAGTACCAATTAGTCCCTACATTCCATTACTTGCTGCACTCAAGAACTTATTTTACTAAGTGCCATTGTTACCTGGATTAATGCTGTTCAATCCAGTGTAGTCACCAATCATCATACTCTATGATCTTTAAGACTGCACAAACTTCTCCACTTCCTCCTCTTTCTTGTCCATTATAGACAATATCTAGTCATAAGCGTCTTTTAACTCGGCAATGTGCCTGCTCTAATAGAACTCTTATTTGATGGTCTCTGACTTGCCAAAGAATTTGTTTGAAACATAGTAGCTCAAAATAAACTTGATGCCTTAGTCAGGCTCGATTGAGTCGATATCTATCACTGATATTTATTTCCAAGATTTCCCGCGACTGTCACTGATGTCTAAGAAGTACTCACAGTCCTCTCGAGAAGAGTCGTACATGAACCTTAGTATTACATCGTCATACTTTATAGTTCCGATTTTTTAAGCAGAAAATTTCTAACCTAAAACTGAAGTTGTCAGGTGGTGATTTTTTATTTCGTTCACTGCTTCAGATAATCTTTAATTTTCTTCTCCTTTTTCCAGCAATGTATCACTCAAAGCTCTAATAATCTAAAATAGACTTCTTGTCATTTTATGAAATTTGTGGAATAAAATTTAGCTTGATCTTTGCCTTTGATGTCATCCTTGAGTTTCTGGAGTATCTCCATTAACTCAAACAATTCCTTATCTTTCTTTTCTATTTTTGCTTCAAAATCCAACCTCAAGTCAGTCAATTGATTAGTGTGTTGATTGGTCATTTCTATTTCTCTTAAGACCTTCTTATTTGCAGCTTCCATATCTTTAACAACTCTGTGTAATTTGTCCTCAGCTTCTTGCTGCTATGTAATAATTTATTATTTCAAGTCCCTTATTTCTAAGACTTTCTCATCAATGGTTGCATCCCTGGCCTCCAATATTTGCTTGTATTCCATTTCCATTTTCTTCATAGGTTCCAGCTCTGCAGCAGTGTCTCTTGCTATATTCTTGATGTTTTTGAGTTCTTCCTCTTTATAACTAAGATCTCGTTCTAGCTTTTGCATGTTCATCATCATCTCCTGTATGCGTTTCTCGTAGTTCATTATCATATCTGAGTCATCGCGTAGTCTCCCAGACTTATCTTTTGAACTCTAATCTTTGACTGGCTTATCGTATTTCTACATTTACACATTCAGTCAAAATAGTTAAAAAATCGTTAATATACATATGCTGAAATATAAAGGAAAATAGAATATACATACTTAAAACATTTTTATAAATGTAATATAAATCTACTTGATTAAATTAAAAAAAATATATTATTATGAATTTAATTAGTAATACTTATATATTTTTTTACTTTAGCTCAATTAATTATTTATATTTTAATTTATTCATAAATAAAAAACATAAGCAATTTTGATATATTTTAGTAAAAAAAAGTAATTAATCTTAAGAATTAAAAATTTCTAATTTTTAAAATAAGTTATTTAACTTAAATAATAAACTATGAATAAATTACATTTGAAATTAGTCGAAAAGTAATTAGATAAATAAAAATGATTTTAAATAAAACTATTCAAAGTATAATTATAAATTATTAAGGTAGAAGAGATAGGCTCAAGTAGTAAAAATATTATATTTTCTACTTCCGCCCATTCTATATATAATTAATTGAAAATCATGTAAATTTATTTATAATTTTAAGAATTTATCAATTCAAATTTTTTTTACTATTTTAGCTGATTATTGATATCGTTAAACAAATCATATGGAAGGATTATCAATACTGATATATTCTTTTTGCTAAACTTACCTGCAAACTCTGTTCTAGCAACTGAATCTAATTCTGCAACTAAATTATCTATTCATGTTAATGTGAATTCTCCATGTAGAAATCCAGATACTTCTGCTCTTTACTCTTCAATTCAGCTTCCAATTCACTATTTTGGGATTTTAGCTTTGCGTTCTCAGCTTCTAATTATATATTCTTGGTTTATTCTTCCTTTCTGGACTTTTTTAGGGCTTTCTTCTGCAGTTTTAGGATCTTTAAGTCCTCTTCAAGGTTGTCTTTTTTATCTGATTTTGACGATTTCTTCTTGGATTTCTTGTCTTTATCCTTGGTGGTTGCAGTGGCAGAGGATTGCTTTGATTTCTTAGTGTTTGAAGAAGTCAGAGATTTTGTATCGCTTTCCATTTTATAAATTAATCAATAATTTTATATCGAAAACAATTATAAGATTAATAAATTCAGATATAATTGAGATTAAACTTAAGCAAAGATATAGACTTAGAATACTTTAACTTAATGTATTAAGGATGATAAATTAGATATAATAACTTAAACACTCTCTTGACTCTTTAAGCTTACAATTGTGATTGTCTGTGAGTGTTCATGATTAAGAATTGTGATCTATTGTGATCAATCTTGCTGTCTGAGCTTCTCCATGCCGACTTCGTTACCATAGAGGATTCTGGCAGCTCTGTTCAAGATCATATCCTTTTCTGGGTCGTAAGCAACATCCTTAGATGGTATTTCCATGACTGTGGGTATGACCTCCTAGTGCTCCGTAATCAGATTTCTAATCATCTCTGCGATGTTCTGAGAGATCATGATGATGCCAATGTCGTCTCTGTCGATCAGTTTCTTGAAGAAGATTTCAATTTGAGTGAGGGTGGTGTCCTTGGTCACAATCAAGAAGTTAGCGTCACCCTTTCTGTTACGTTCACCGATGCCAGTTAGCAAGAATCCAGTTACAGTTGGTTCATCACCAATGACTGCAACTAAGAGTGAACCCTTCACACGGAAAGCCTTTCCCTTCTTTGACATATTATTTATATTAGATATTATTTATAATTCTCACTCTCACTTTCTTCAATAATATTATCTCACATCTGATCTACTATATTGTAATAAGGTTAATCGAAATGTTAAATCAGAATATGATGCATTTGCAATCTTATTAATTGTTTTTGCTTTGTTTGCTGACTATCTAATTATATTGATATAGCTAGTGCTAATACTTTATTAAATCGTGATAGTCTTCATCCCCATCGGTTTTCTTATACATAAGCATAATGTTTTATGATTAATCTTTCTTCACTGAGTTATTTGATATCATGGCTCCTGCTGTTGTCACTCCCCTCCTCAGAGTGGATTCCTTGTTAAATTTACTTAAATTCGAGGATTAATTGTTATTTCCAATCAAATTCATAGCAGCATTTTCATTTGCTCTCATGGTTTGCTGTCTGATAGTAAAAAACCTAAAACCCTTTTAGAAGTTTAATTTATAAAGGAGACTATATAGGCATACTATATTTATGATTTTAATAGGGTTTATGTAGGGGTTTAATGTATAAATATTAGTATTTTAAGTGAGTATATGAGAGGTTTGGGGTCAGTTTATGACAGTGAGTATATAGATTTATTGTTTAAGTTGCGATATGGATGTGATGATTATAGTGATAAACTCAAGCCTGTTCTGAATTATACGTCTATAGCAAGGCTACTCCATAAATCTCCTGCAACTGTGAGGTCTCACTCTCTATTAGCAATGAATTTAAAGAGATAGATAGCATCTTAATTCTAAGCCTTAGAGACCCTTAAAATTTTAGCAGCATCATATTGAATATCTTATTAATGATAAGACTCTTAAATACTGGGCTCACTTCTCTCTGGCCTAGAGAGCTGTGATGTTTCATCGCCAATTTCCTGAGCTTCACATCTCTGCTTAATCTATAGCGAACATATATAAAAAGAATGGAATATCTTACAAGACAGTCAATCGCATTAAGAGAGTGATTGACTTTAATGTTCCATTTTATAAGACTAATTTAAATTATATATTCGATTAAATGCAGAGGTCTTAAGAGCATAATATAAAGTTCATACACGCTGATGAGGCAGTATTTACATTCAATACCTTTATATCAAGGTCTTGGTACAAGAGGTATAGTAATATAGAAGTTTATGACTAAAAGGTTAAGTTATAAACTCATGCTATTCTTGGAGGAATAAGTGAAGATAGTGGCCTCGAGACTTATGTTATTCACCCTCGTTCTATAAACACTGAATAATATATTAAGTTCTTGCAATAACTCAGAGATAAGTACGCTGACTAAGAGATTATTCTATTCGTTGATAACTTGTCAGTTCATAAAACTAAAGACTCAAGGAAGGAATATGAAAGATTAAATATAACACCTGTATTTAATGTTCCTTACAGCCCTTAGTTCGATGGAATTTAATTATATTGGGGGTTATTGAAAGGAAATTATAAGAAATTGCTGCTTTACCATCTGATGCATGATTTAAAGATAGATACAGTTGATTATATTAAGAGTGCTGCTAAAAAAGAGTCAGTGATGAGAAAACTAAAGTGTGTGCAAGAGAAGGGAGAATTTGTGTTTATAAATAATTTTTAGACTTAAGCGAATGAATATATTCACATATTAAATTTACCCGTAAAGGGATTTGGCTTCTCTTTCTTTTCTTCCTCTTAAGGCTTGCTTGGGCCCATGTTTCTTCTCTTAGTGCCAGCTCCTGCGTCTATGTTCATCTCGTATGGTTTTTATAAATCTTTACATCTATGTTCATCTCGTCTGGTTTTTAGAAATCTTTGTAGAGCCTCTTACTCAATTCATGCTTTACCTGTGATTTTCTCTCTCTGTTTAATTTGCTACGCTCTTTCATCAAGTATATAGCAGTACCAGGTTTTTCTGTAAAGTTAGAAGACTAAGCTTACTTGAGATGAAAGAATGCTTTTGAAAATCCTACAGCCAGGTTTCACTAATTTTAATTCCCTGCTTCTCTTTTTCTTCAGGAGAGATGCTATATCGTTTCTTGGGAGCTTCTTAAATTACTTCATTTAAGTACTCAGGTTTTAGAGTTTCAAGGACACCAAAGAAAAGGTTTTTCTCTGGCAGGCAACTAATTAGAGAGTTATAGCTTTGATGGAAGGTAAAGAGCAACATTTGGATCACTCATAGCATCATCATAGAGGTTTTTTACTGATATTTCTGGGTAGTTAAGCATCTCGATCATCCTAATTTAATTAGACGGCTATGAGGTAGTATCCTCCCCCCCCCTAATGTATACTTTTTATTTTGTAGTCTGATAGAGTTTTTGACGCTGAGTAATAGTAGCAGATAAACATGGAATGTGCGAGCAATAGTTTTCGAGCTAGAGCCTCACCAAAGTTCCTTTTTATATATAAAAATTACTATAAATTTTACAAAAATTTTCAAATTTTCACAAAATTTAATTTCTCTAAAATTAACAATTTAATCAAATACTCACGTTATTGACAATTTATATCAAACTTATCTTAATTTAATAATTCGATTTAAAATTAATTTTCACTTTATTTAAGATTTTAAAATATATAACTAAGATTCACCTTAATAAATTAAGATAAGTTTGATATAAATTGTCAATAACGTGAGTATTTGATTAAATTGTTAATTTTAGAGAAATTAAATTTTGTGAAAATTTGAAAATTTTTGTAAAATTTATAGTGATTTTTATATATAAAAAGGAACTTTGGTGAGGCCATAGCTCGAAAACTATTGCTCGCACATTCCATGTTCATCTGCTACTATTACTGAGCGTCAAAAACTCTATCAGACTACAAAATAAAAAGTATACATTAGGGGGGGAGGATACTACCTCATAGCCAATTAGACTTATATGCTTTTTTTCTCTTCACTTACCAATGCCTTTAAGAATGATATTTTTGTTCCCTCCTGTGTTGGCAAGAACAATCCAACTATGGTTAATAAGTTAGTTATAAGTGAAAACTTACCTTGCTATACCAAGTATCTGTAAAGATCTTCTTTACTTCTTAATCTTCCTATTAAATCTTGAGATTAAATTCTCTTGATTGCATCATTCATAGATTCCATCTTGCTTCCAGTTTCTATAAATGTTTATGAAATTGAAAATTATGAATATCCATTCTGGACTTAATAAAATTTTAATACTAAATAGGAAGATCCACTTGGAGGTCAACCTGAATCAGATAAATAGATAAAGATGGAGGAACTTTCTCCAAGTTTCAAAGTTTGACTTCCATTTTTATCAAACTTTCTCCATTAAATTGCTCCTAATAATAATTAATTTAATTAGGTGGTGCTCCTAATTTATATAAAACTTAATTAGGAGGTTAATTTAAAGTTAAAAACCGTATTAGGTGGTGCATTAAAAAAATTAAATTTTAAAACTTCACCTCCTAAATTTACAAGAACAGCTTTAGGAGCTCAACCAAACATCACAAAACTTGTTTAGGTGCTTATTAATGTATAAAATGAATGAATTAGTATATAAATTATTCCTAAAGTGTAGAGAGAAAAATCAATCGTCTTTCACTCTAGCATCAGTAGATCATTACAAGTCTTAGAGACTATGGTCTTACTTGTGTATACTTGCAGAATATAAACAAATTATATAATTATTAATAGTATTTAAAAAAAGAGCGGCAACCTACTTAGAAAAGCGGCATTGCTTGGCATTAGCCAGCAAAATGTTTATTAATGAATTAAAAATAAGCTGAGACTTGCGATGCTTCCACCCAATATGAGCCTGAGATTCTTGAACCTTAGGTCTCCAACCTTGAATAGCAATTAAATAATTAAATAGAGATGCAGAGTCAAGAGATTTAGTGGGAAGCCCCAATAAAATTGGTTGAAGTGGAGGAAGAGAAAAAAGAAAGAAAAGTAGAACATTATTGTGAGGTATGTGAGAAGAACCTAACCTATAAATCTGCGCTCAAACGTTATATTATAGAGCAGCACTTAAACAAGCCCAAACTTTATCTTAAGCACGATAAGATTGATGGAAAATACTTCTGCCCTTATTGTAATAAACATTATAATCACTCAAGATATCTAAAAGTTCACCTTGAAAAACATCATGGCAAGAAGTTTGAAGTTTTATATCCTGAGACCGGTGAGGTCTTCCCTTAAAAAAGAAAATTAAGACACCCCTTAGAGTCTCTGGAGAAACTAGTTAAGAGAGAAAATAAACTCATTAAAGTAGTGAGAAATCTCCCTGCCTATAAGATAGTAAAATTTACTCTTAAGATGCATGCACTTAAGCTTCTAACATTGAATATAATTGGCCTAACTGAGTGTAAAGAAAGTTATCTTATTCTTGAGGATAAATTTGAGAAAAAAGTAAGCAGTTTGCTAACAATATTTATCCATTCAATTACTTTAAATGTGATAGCCTAGATCAAATGGAGTTTGTCAATGAGTATCATGCTCTTACTATAGCAAGAAATAGATAGAGCAGTTATAATTAATCTTGAAGCAATTCTCCTTGCTTAAAATTATGTAGGTTTTCGCTTACCTCTGTACTAAATGACATTAAGAGACTATATTCAAAACAAAAGATGTCCAAAAAGGCTACCTCTTATTCTAAAAAATGTCTGAAAAGATATTGAAGAGCTGCATACTATAGGATACGTGCACAGAGAATTTAAGTTTAAAAACATTATGCTTAACTTTTAACCTCTCAGAGTGGTAATAATAAACTTCAATTGATAGTAGAGATCAGGATTGGCGAACGTTCGTGGCACTCCTGGATATTTTCCAGAGAGAGAAGACTAGAGGGATGGAGATATTAGGTGGGATATCTGGGCTATAGCAGCAATATTAATAGAGTGTGATATGGACAAAAATGACTACTACAATGATAGAGGTGAAAAACATTCAAAGAAAAGAATCCAGCAGTGGCTGAGCAAATTATACTGAAGCCTAACAACAGAGCAGAACATACAATAGACTAGATAATTAGTTGGTTTGGAGAAATTAAGTTTAGAAAGTTGCCTCATGATGTTAAGGTATTGTTTGAGTGAATATTTAAAATAAATCACCTAAAATACTAACTTAAATTACTAACATTTAAACAATAAATTCTACATAAACCCTATTAAAACCCTAATAAAGTACGCACTAATAGTCTACTTTATCAATTAATAACTCAATCAAACAACTGAAGAAGTGTTGGTTTTTATTGTAGAAAGTTATTAAATGTTTTAAAATTCAACAGAAATTTACCAAAGATGGAAAAAGAGTTGCAAGCAATCTCTTGATCAGTGGAATACCCCAGTGCCAATATTATATAACAGCTAGAACAGCTTGAGAGTCGTGAAGGCTCGTATTTTTGTATTTTAAAATCAATAGCTAGTAATCCAAATTCCCTAAATAAAAAATTTGATAATAAAATACAAACTAACTTATAAAATATATTATAAAAACTTCACTGTTCGTAATAATGATGTCTAAATGAAATATTTAACTAAAAATAAAACAAATCTTACCTTTTATAGTTTTTTTATTATTTAAATTGATAATTTTATTTACTGAAATAATTTCATAAAAAAATACTTATATAATCCAAATTTTTTAATCATAGTTTGTGTTAATTTATTTGCTGGTTTTTGAATTTGGGAAATTTTTGAATATTTAAAAACTATTCTTAATAACTCAATATATACACTTTGTTACTTAAATTTATATAAAATTAATATTTATCTATTTAAGATAATTAATACTTAAATTTTTAATAAGAATAACAATTTAAAGGATAGCTAATTTCATAGCTTTGCTGATCTATGCTTAAGATCAATTTATGAGAAGGGCCATTTAAAAACAGTTAAGTTCATTTGAGACTAAGTTCAATTTTAAAACATTATTCAAATTTTTCTCCAACTAGCATACAGGACGTTTATTAAATTTAAAATAACCCAGATATCTAATAAATATAAAAGAGAGTATATTAGAAAGTATTCAAACCTCTCTTTAATATATTGGAAATAAAATGCTCAGGTTTTAAATGATGAAAAAAGTCAAATTTAAGTATTGAATTAATCATAATAGCTAGAAAATAAGACTAAAATTATGGAAAAATTAGAACAGACTGTTTTTTGAAATAAAGGAGTTAGATGTTGTTAATTTCTAAAAAAAATGTAAGAATTAAATAAGAAATTAGAAAATAAATTTGTTTAATAATGTTCCTAAGATAAAATATAAATACGGCTTCTTAATTTCTTAAGTTTAGTAACTTAGACAAAATTCCAAAGCGTCAGTGAATTTAACAAGTGGTTTCAAAGCTTTAAGGAAAGCCATAGTTCAATAGTTGGATGGGAAGTTAATAGGGGAGAGTTTAAGAATCGTAAAACACTAAAAGAATAGGAATTAATAACAATAATTTATTTTGACAGTGTTTAAAAGTCCGATAAAATTAATTAAAAAAAGTTGTACAACAATAAAAATATATAATTGATACAAGAATAAAAACTATAAATTCAAAGACAAAAATTGAGAAAAAAATGTTAATGAGACATAAAATTTATTATACAAAGTTGGAGATGAATTTAAAAACAAACTTTAAGACTCATAAATAATATTCATTAAATAATTTTATACTGATTATGATAGGTCATTTACTCAAAAGTTTTAGGCCTTTAATATAAAAAACATTGCATTTTAAAAGGAGCTGCATGGTAAAGTTTCAACTTTATTACTCAATGATATTGCGAGCAATAAAAGGGTGTGTAAGCATTTAAGAAAAACAGATAAGTACGTAGCTATTAATAAAAAAGAAATTAATCATCCTGATGATTCAATAATAACCTCTGACATAAAAATTAAGAAGTAAAAGTGGGGTTGGCTCAAATACAACAATAAAACATAGCAATATTAAGGTTGCATTAAATATAAGAGATTATGATTATTGGACTCATAATGCAAGAGAAATAAAAAGAACGAACTATGCAACAAATTTGATTGGATACTACTCTCTGATAGCTCAAGGATGAGACAGCTTCAGAACTAGGTTACCAAGTTTGAAAGATAGCGAAATATTTGAATCAATTCCACTGAAAAAGTTGCAAAAGAACTGATTTCCATTAATTTGAGTTGGAAACAAGATATTTTAAGTTGCATAAGAATAATTAAAATAGAGCAACTACAAAAGAAATTAATCAATCATTTGGATTAAACTGAGTTACAATCTATCACAATACAAGGGTATTAGAAACTTTTTATGCATAACTGTGAATTTTTCAAACCAGTAAAATCTAATGAACGATATGAGAAGCTTATATAAAGAAGCCTTAATCATATCATTAATAATGATATTATCGAAAAAGTAAGAAAAATGAGGTAAAAACCAGATAAACTATATAATTTAATGCAAAGAAATGCTGTTATAAAGCAAAATTTTATAGTTTTCTTAAGACCACACAATATAAGAGATAAAATTTATCTGAGTAAAGAACGAATCTATTAAATATTTGAGCACAGAAATATTTGATAACTGTTGAAGCAGCATTGTTTTTGGAGAATACATTTTTTAAGCTTTAAATAAATTTAAGTTTTAAATAATATATTTTATCCAATCAGCTCTTTATATTGTATAATAAATTTCTAAAAATTGTATCTATTTTCACTTAAAAGGCATGGCAAACGAACTGTTGCTATAAATCCTAAAGCGAACTAGATTGATCATTACTTCGTAAGTCGTCCTAAAACTATACTAAATAAAATTGGAGAAAATAAGGTCGTTTTGTGTTCTGCGTAAATCTTAGCTTTTAAGCAGTCTAAATTGTAGTAGACATAAGATCTTATAATTTTAGTTTTTGCATTTTTTTAATCAAAATTCCTCAGCATCTATATAATGTAAGTTTCATAAACTTCTACACATTTATCGCATAGATTTTGAATAATGTTTTTATAAAATTATGATTTATTTTTACGGGAAAATTCACCATCACCTTGTGATTTAATCCTCTAGAGACTATAATGTTAGAAAAGGCTAAATCTTATGAAGATTCTTATGAAGAATCTTATTCTCTTATATTTATGAAAAATAAGTGGAAATGTTTAATTTAAAATGAAAAAGTCTTAAAATAATAAGTATTAGTATAGATAATTACAGAGATGAAATCCAGAAACAGCTTTATCATTTCTCCATTCTCCTTCCTATTTTGCTCCATCTGGCCATACCTACTTTGTTGTTCACATCTTTTCCCAGAGTCTCTCAAGCTTTCGATCAACTGTAGTCGGAACTCTTGGCGGTAAGTATTGCTGAAATATATAATTTTTAGATATGTTTTTTGTAACTTACAAATTTTAGTGAATAACCAGCTGCTCCAGCAACACCATTTTTAGGATTTCAAATTTTCTTAATTAATTTCATTCTAATTTATCGATTTTCTATTATAAATTATTATTATTGTAGGAATACATTTGATTTGGGAAAATAAATAATAAATTAATTAATTAAATATCAAATTATTGGCAGTTAACTTTCTGGAAACCTTGACAATATGGTACTTGTTCGATAGAGAATTCAAAATTAGCTGGACTTTACTATTGGCGGTACCCCTCTATCGCATTCCTGAAGCGAGATAACTCGACTTTAATTTTTGCATTAAAATCAACTAAACAAATCACCAAAAATTAAAGTCGAGTTATCTCACTTCAGGAATGCGATAGAGGGGTACCGCCAATAGTAAAGTCCAGCTTATTTTGAATTCTCTATCGAACAAGTACCATATTGTCCAGGTTTCCAGAAAGTTAACTGCCAATAATTTGATATTTAATTAATTAATTTATTATTTATTTTCCCAAATCAAATGTATTCCTACAATATCACTAAAACAATTATTCAAGTTATCAATATTCGATATTACCTTTCAAGCATATATATATTGTATCTAACCAAAAATAATTATAAATATAATATTTATACAATTATTTAGTAAATAATTTTAGATCGGATTTATTTTAATTAACTGCATAAGCAAGCAACACAAAGACAAATTTTAGGTATAAATTCATCTGTAATTTCTTCTTAACAGGCTATAAAATGCCTAAAACAAGAAAAAGTTTTTGGAGTAAAAATAATTAATTGAATATTTTCCCAAAAACTAAAATACTGAGGAACTGTTATAAATCTTGAGTGCAAAGGATTTTAAAGAATTTTCAAATATTTGATCACTGTAAGAATCATATATGTATATTTCAACATGTGGACTATACTAAAATAACATATTTTAGAATTAAAAAAAACTACTAGAGACAATTAATCATGAAAATGATAATTTAAAGCATGATAAAAACCAAAATTTGAGTGAACTAAAAATTCAGAATTTATTTATTAGATAAAAGGAGGGCTACATATTTTGTCAATTAAAGTTGTATTTTATAAATATAATACCTAAAACAGAACCATTAAAATTACAAGTCAATGTTAGAAATGACTGTTTTTGTGAGAACTTACATAAAACTATGCTCAGATTAAATGGATCATTTTTTCGATAGTTTATGAACATAATCCTTGGAGGGGTAAAATTAACCTATTCAAAATTACCAATTTACACTTTGAAAAAAATACCTCTATCTTTGACTTAATATTGAGAAATTCTATTTTATTAGACGCTTCGTAAGACTTCAAAATAAGGAGTGATCACTTGATATAACTTGGATATTCAATTGAAAATATTCTTAAATGGGTAAAGCTCGCACCTAAAAGAAACTTGATAAAAATGTGAAGACAATATTCAAAAGAGTATTCGCTTCTTGTTAGATTAAAAGGCAACATTAATTTACAAATATTATATTATATTCCATGACTTTTAGAACTAAGAATACCGATAAACCAAAAAAATTCGGGATATTATTGGCAAAACTTTCCCAAAACAGTAAAGATTGGAGATATTCTCAAGATCACATATAATAAACCTCATACAGTACATATTGGCAATTAATTTTGAGGAGATGATGATATGAAAATTTTAAAACTATATTTAATTTCAACTTAATTAATAAATAAATATTTCTAAATTGCAAATAATCATTCTTGAATAAGATGATGCTATATACTATGATAGTATAAACTTAAAAAATTTAATGAATAAAATTTTAAATTCATGTTTTATAAATATCTATCTATGTAAGAATATTTGGGTATGAGGTCAAACACATCCCCCCCATAATGTGTCCTTTTCTTTTTGTAGTCTGATAGAGTTTTTTACGATGAGTAATAGTAGCTAATGTACTATGTGTGTGCGATCAATAGTTTTCGAATTGTGACTCGAAGTAATTCACTTTTTATATATAAAATTATAGTAAAAATAATAAAAAATTTTCAATTTTTCATAAAATCTGTTTTTATTTAAAAATGACAATTCGGCTACTTATACACGAATTCAAAAAAATTATTAATTTAATTTAGTTTATCAAAAAATATTATAATTAATTAATTGGGGGGGTCTAAGTCGGTACCACATATAAAAAAATTTTATCTCATTCAAAAAAATAAATATTTATTTTAAAGTTAACTTAATTTTCATTTTGATAACATTTTTTAATTAATTATATAAAGAATTTTAATGTAAAGAAAAAAAGCCTCGAAGATATTGTAAATTTCGCTGATAAAATTATTGATGTTTTACAATTTATTAAGGATATCAAAAATGTTATTGAAGCACTATAAGATATTGGGATTCTTGAGAGATGTGAAATGCAGTGTATGTTTACTGAATATGAAACTAAGATCAAGAAATGACACACCTGTCCATGAGGAATTCAAATTTAATATGTTATTCAATAAAAGCAACAATAATAATAATAATAAAATGATGATGTAGAAAATGATGAAGTTTATGATGAAGAATTTGAAGAAGAAAAAAAAATAAGGTCAAGATGTTGAAATGTAAGATGAAGATGAAAACAACAATGAAAATACAAGACCAAGAAATTTTAGAGGTACAAACTAAATTGAAAGTTTATGGTTTTAAGTTAAAAGATTTATTAAAAATCTTTATAGCACAGTAAGCGATGAAAATTTTAATTTGCATGACTTTTAATGTAGGCTCTTTAGAGAAGACAAGTCAAAATGAAGGAAAATAAAATAGATAAATACTTAGCTGAGATTTTAAATATATTATTAATTGCTTAAAATTTTATTGAATGTGAAAAAAAATATTTTTTATATGTGATACCGGTTTAGACCCCCCCCAATTAATTAATTATAATATTATTTGATAAACTAAATTAAATTAATAATTTTTATTGAATTCGTGTATAAGTAGCCGAATTGTCATTTTTAAATAAAAACAGATTTTATGAAAAATTGAAAATTTTTTATTATTTTTACTATAATTTTATATATAAAAAGTGAATTACTTCGAGTCACAATTCGAAAACTATTGATCGCACACACATAGTACATTAGCTACTATTACTCATCGTAAAAAACTCTATCAGACTACAAAAAGAAAAGGACACATTATGGGGGGGATGTGTTTTACCCCATATTTAAGAATATTTAGTTCAATAGTTAAATTCATTTCATAATGAGGAGAATGCTTATAATTATCTGGGGCTAATATCATAGATTTTCTAAAGTATTGCATCTTTTTAATATTTAAGACAGCTTAATATATATTCTGCATAAAAAAAACATTTTTTTTTATGCTATGGATACTTTTTGTGGAGGATTTTTATAGGTTTTCCTTGCTTGTTGATTAAGGAATAGCATTTTAATTCTTCTTGATTACCGCAAAAAAGATATTCGATAGGAGTCATTGTGAATTGATAAGCGCCAAAATTTAGTACAGATATTAAATAAAGTCTTAATTTTTTATGTAACAGAACTCTTGTGATAAGTAGTATAACTAAATTTTTAAAATAATGAGTTCATCATCCACTAGTTAGAGCTTTAAACTTATTTTTTTATTATTTGGAGTAAAAAGTAAAACAGCTTTGTCGATTGTTCTTTCAAATGCTCAAAGTATAATAACCCTGACATCACTAAATTCAGCTGCAATCATGTTAACTCACTTCATAGTATCTAATAAATCAAATAATAGTTACAATAGCAGTCTCTCTTAACTTCCAGGCTTTCCTTAATATGCTTTATCTTTATAAATCACTCTCATTAATATTAATAATAAACTTATTTAATCAGATAAAGCTTGCATATTGACTTGCCGCAAGATATCTTTGATTAAAACATTCTAAGCTATTTATCAATAAGATCAACCAATTTGAAATTAAATCCAATTTCATGTTTTATAATCTTTAAAATATTTTATAAAGGAACACTAAGAGACAAAATATTAAAAAAAAATAAATTAATGTTTAATTGGTTGATATGATTATTTGAAAAAATAACATCATTAATCATATAAGATTTTCTTTTATCTAAAGCAAAAAGAATATCTTATTATATATATTCTTTTTTTCTTACTAAGGTCTTGTCATTTCTATCTTCAATGTAAAATTAACTTAAAAATAATTATTATAAGTCTCTTTATTAAATATTTCTCGTAACATCCAAGATCTAAGAAAAAAAACAGAAAAAATAAAATTAAATGTAGAATTAAAATGTTATAGACCTCAACAGAATCCAATACTTTATGTCAAATTTCAATATGTGCATTGAATTGGGTGTTTTCAAAAGTGAGCTCTAAAAAATACATAAAAAGAATATGGAATCTCTTTCACTTCTATTCCTATAAAACACGATGTAACGAAACGGAGTGCATTGTTTAAGCGATACATTAACCGTAGAATTAAAAAGTTATAGACCTCAACAGAATCCAATATTTTATGTCAAATTCAATATGTGCATTGAATTGGGTGTTTTCAAAAGTGAGCTCTAAAAAATACATAAAAAGAATATGGAATCTCTTTCACTTCTATTCCTATAAAACACGATGTAACGAAAGGGAGTGCATTGTTTAAGCGATACATTAACCGTAGAATTAAAAAGTTATAGACCTCAACAGAATCCAATATTTTATGTCAAATTTCAATATGTGCATTGAATTGGGTGTTTTCAAAAGTGAGCTCTAAAAAATACATAAAAAGAATATGGAATCTCTTTCACTTCTATTCCTATAAAACACGATGTAACGAAACGGAGTGCATTGTTTAAGCGATACATTAACCGTAGAATTAAAAAGTTATAGACCTCAACAGAATCCACTATTTTATGTCAAATTCAATATGTGCATTGAATTGGGTGTTTTCAAAAGTGAGCTCTAAAAAATATATGAAAAGAATATGGAATCTCTTTCACTTCTATTCCTATAAAACACGATGTAACGAAACGGAGTGCATTGTTTAAGCGATACATTAACCGTAGAATTAAAAAGTTATAGACCTCAACAGAATCCAATATTTTATGTCAAATTTCAATATGTGCATTGAATTGGGTGTTTTCAAAAGTGAGCTCTAAAAAATACATAAAAAGAATATGGAATCTCTTTCACTTCTATTCCTATAAAACACGATGTAACGAAACGGAGTGCATTGTTTAAGCGATACATTAACCGTAGAATTAAAAAGTTATAGACCTCAACAGAATCCAATATTTTATGTCAAATTCAATATGTGCATTGAATTGGGTGTTTTCAAAAGTGAGCTCTAAAAAATACATAAAAAGAATATGGAATCTCTTTCACTTCTATTCCTATAAAACACGATGTAACGAAACGGAGTGCATTGTTTAAGCGATACATTAACCGTAGAATTAAAAAGTTATAGACCTCAACAGAATCCACTATTTTATGTCAAATTCAATATGTGCATTGAATTGGGTGTTTTCAAAAGTGAGCTCTAAAAAATATATGAAAAGAATATGGAATCTCTTTCACTTCTATTCCTATAAAACACGATGTAAACGAAACGGGAGTGCATTGTTTAAGCGATACATTAACCGTAGAATTAAAAAGTTATAGACCTCAACAGAATCCACTATTTTATGTCAAATTCAATATGTGCATTGAATTGGGTGTTTTCAAAAGTGAGCTCTAAAAAATATATGAAAAGAATATGGAATCTCTTTCACTTCTATTCCTATAAAACACGATGTAACGAAACGGAGTGCATTGTTTAAGCGATACATTAACCGTAGAATTAAAAAGTTATAGACCTCAACAGAATCCAATATTTTATGTCAAATTTCAATATGTGCATTGAATTGGGTGTTTTCAAAAGTGACCTCTAAAAAATACATAAAAAGAATATGGAATCTCTTTCACTTCTATTCCTATAAAACACGATGTAACGAAACGGAGTGCATTGTTTAAGCGATACATTAACCGTAGAATTAAAAGGTTATAGACCTCAACAGAATCCACTATTTGATGTCAAATTTCAATATGTGCATTGAATTGGGTGTTTTCAAAAGTGAGCTCTAAAAAATATATGAAAAGAATATGGAATCTCTTTCACTTCTATTCCTATAAAACACGATGTAACGAAACGGAGTGCATTGTTTAAGCGATACATTAACCGTAGAATTAAAAAGTTATAGACCTCAACAGAATCCACTATTTTATGTCAAATTCAATATGTGCATTGAATTGGGTGTTTTCAAAAGTGAGCTCTAAAAAATATATGAAAAGAATATGGAATCTCTTTCACTTCTATTCCTATAAAACACGATGTAACGTAACGGAGTGCATTGTTTAAGCGATACATTAACCGTAGAATTAAAAAGTTATAGACCTCAACAGAATCCACTATTTTATGTCAACTTCAATATGTGCATTGAATTTGGTGTTTTCAAAAGTGAGCTCTATAAAATATATGAAAAGAATATGGAATTTCTTTCACTTCTATTCCTATAAAACACGATGTAACGAAACGGAGTGCATTGTTTAAGCGATACATTAACCGTAGAATTAAAAAGTTATAGACCTCAACAGAATCCACTATTTTATGTCAAATTCAATATGTGCATTGAATTGGGTGTTTTCAAAAGTGAGCTCTAAAAAATATATGAAAAGAATATGGAATCTCTTTCACTTCTATTCCTATAAAACACGATGTAACGAAGCGGAGTGCATTGTTTAAGCGATACATTAACCGTAGAATTAAAAAGTTATAGACCTCAACAGAATCCACTATTTTATGTCAAATTCAATATGTGCATTGAATTGGGTGTTTTCAAAAGTGAGCTCTAAAAAATATATGAAAAGAATATGGAATCTCTTTCACTTCTATTCCTATAAAACACGATGTAACGAAAGGGAGTGCATTGTTTAAGCGATACATTAACCGTAGAATTAAAAAGTTATAGACCTCAACAGAATCCAATATTTTATGTCAAATTTCAATATGTGCATTGAATTGGGTGTTTTCAAAAGTGACCTCTAAAAAATACATAAAAAGAATATGGAATCTCTTTCACTTCTATTCCTATAAAACACGATGTAACGAAACGGAGTGCATTGTTTAAGCGATACATTAACCGTAGAATTAAAAAGTTATAGACCTCAACAGAATCCAATATTTTATGTCAAATTTCAATATGTGCATTGAATTGGGTGTTTTCAAAAGTGACCTCTAAAAAATACATAAAAAGAATATGGAATCTCTTTCACTTCTATTCCTATAAAACACGATGTAACGAAACGGAGTGCATTGTTTAAGCGATACATTAACCGTAGAATTAAAAAGTTATAGACCTCAACAGAATCCAATATTTGATGTCAAATTTCAATATGTGCATTGAATTGGGTGTTTTCAAAAGTGAGCTCTAAAAAATACATAAAAAGAATATGGAATCTCTTTCACTTCTATTCCTATAAAACACGATGTAACGAAACGGAGTGCATTGTTTAAGCGATACATTAACCGTAGAATTAAAAAGTTATAGACCTCAACAGAATCCACTATTTTATGTCAAATTCAATATGTGCATTGAATTGGGTGTTTTCAAAAGTGAGCTCTAAAAAATATATGAAAAGAATATGGAATCTCTTTCACTTCTATTCCTATAAAACACGATGTAACGAAACGGAGTGCATTGTTTAAGCGATACATTAACCGTAGAATTAAAAAGTTATAGACCTCAACAGAATCCAATATTTGATGTCAAATTTCAATATGTGCATTGAATTGGGTGTTTTCAAAAGTGAGCTCTAAAAAATACATAAAAAGAATATGGAATCTCTTTCACTTCTATTGCTATAAAACACGTTGTAACGAAAGGGAGTGCATTGTTTAAGCGATACATTAACCGTAGAATTAAAAAGTTATAGACCTCAACAGAATCCAATATTTTGTGTCAAATTTCAATATTTGCATTGAATTGGGTGTTTTCAAAAGTGACCTCTCAAAAATACATAAAAAGAATATGGAATCTCTTTCACTTCTTTTCCTATAAAACACGATGTAACGAAAGGGAGTGCATTGTTTAAGCGATACATTATCCGTAGAATTAAAAAGTTATAGACCTCAACAGAATCCAATATTTGATGTCAAATTTCATATGTGCATTGAATTGGGTGTTTTCAAAAGTGAGCTCTAAAAAATACATAAAAATAATATGGAATCTCTTTCACTTCTATTCCTATAAAACACGATGTAACGAAAGGGAGTGCATTGTTTAAGCTATACGTTAACCGTAGAATTAAAAAGTTATAGACCTCAACAGAATCCAATATTTTGGTCAAATTTCAAATTTGCATTGAATTGGGTTTTTTCAAAAGTGAGCTCTAAAAAATACATAAAAAGAATATGGAATCTCTTTCACTTCTTTTCCTATAAAACACGATGTAACGAAAGGGAGTGCATTGTTTAAGCGATACATTAACCGTAGAATTAAAAAGTTATAGACCTCAACAGAATCCAATATTTTGTGTCAAATTTCAATATTTGCATTGAATTGGGTGTTTTCAAAAGTGAGCTCTAAAAAATACATAAAAAGAATATGGAATCTCTTTCACTTCTTTTCCTATATAACACGATGTAATGAAAGGGAGTGCATTGTTTAAGCGATACATTAACCGTAGAATTAAAAAGTTATAGACCTCAACATGATCCAATATTTGATGTCAAATTTCAATATGTGCATTGAATTGGGTGTTTTCAAAAGTGACCTCTAAAAAATACATAAAAAGAATATGGAATTTCTTTCACTTCTATTCCTATAAAACATTATGTAACGAAAGGTAGTGCATTGTTTAAGCGATACATTAACCGTTGAATTAAAAAGTTATAGACCTCAACAGAATCCAATATTTTATGTCAAATTTCAATATGTGCATTGAATTGGGTGTTTTCAAAAGTGACCTCTAAAAAATACATAAAAAGAATATGGAATCTCTTTCACTTCTATTGCTTTAAAACACGTTGTAACGAAAGGGAGTGCATTGTTTAAGCGATACATTAACCGTAGAATTAAAAAGTTATAGACCTCAAGAGAATCCAATATTTTATGTCAAATTTCAATATGTGCATTGAATTGGGTGTTTTCAAAAGTGAGCTCTAAAATATACATAAAAAGAATATGGAATCTTTTTCACTTCTATTCCTTTAAAACACGATGTAACGAAAGGGAGTGCATTGTTTAAGCGATACATTAACCGTAGAATTAAAAAGTTATAGACCTCAAGAGAATCCAATATTTTATGTCAAATTTCAATATGTGCATTGAATTGGGTGTTTTCAAAAGTGACCTCTAAAAAATACATAAAAAGAATATGGAATTTCTTTCACTTCTATTCCTATAAAACACGATGTAACGAAATGGAGTGCATTGTTTAAGCGATACATTAACCGTAGAATTAAAAAGTTATAGACCTCAACAGAATCCAATATTTTATGTCAAATTTCAATATGTGCATTGAATTGGGTGTTTTCAAAAGTGAGCTCTAAAAAATACATAAAAAGAATATGGAATTTCTTTCACTTCTATTCCTATAAAACACGATGTAACGAAAGGAGTGCATTGTTTAAGCGATACATTAACCGTAGAATTAAAAAGTTATAGACCTCAACAGAATCCAATATTTTATGTCAAATTTCAATATGTGCATTGAATTGGGTGTTTTCAAAAGTGAGCTCTAAAAAATACATAAAAAGAATATGGAATCTCTTTCACTTCTATTCCTATAAAACACGATGTAACGAAAGGGAGTGTATTGTTTAAGCGATACATTAACCGTAGAATTAAAAGGTTATAGACCTCAACAGAATCCAATATTTGATGTCAAATTTCAATATGTGCATTGAATTGGGTGTTTTCAAAAGTGACCTCTAAAAAATACATAAAAATAATATGGAATCTCTTTCACTTATATTCCTATAAAACACGATGTAACGAAAGGGAGTGCATTGTTTAAGCGATACATTAACCGTTAGAATTAAAAAGTTATAGACCTCAACAGAAACCAATATTTGATGTCAGTAATTTCAATATGTGCATTGAATTAGGTGTCTTCAAAAGTGACCTCTAAAAAATACATAAAAATAATATGGAATCTCTTTCACTTATATTCCTATAAAACACGATGTAACGAAAGGGAGTGCATTGTTTAAGCGATACATTAACCGTAGAATTAAAAAGTTATAGACCTCAACAGAAACCAATATTTGATGTCAGTAATTTCAATATGTGCATTGAATTAGGTGTCTTCAAAAGTGACCTCTAAAAAATACATAAAAATAATATGGAATCTCTTTCACTTATATTCCTATAAAACACGATGTAACGAAAGGGAGTGCATTGTTTAAGCGATACATTAACCGTAGAATTAAAAGTTATAGACCTCAACAGAATCCAATATTTGATGTCAAATTTCAATATGGGCATTGAATTGGGTGTTTTCAAAAGTGACCTCTAAAAAATACATAAAAAGAATATGGAATCTCTTTCACTTCTATTGCTATAAAACACGTTGTAACGAAAGGGAGTGCATTGTTTAAGCGATACATTAACCGTAGAATTAAAAAGTTATAGACCTCAACAGAATCCAATATTTGATGTCAGTAATTTCAATATGTGCATTGAATTAGGTGTCTTCAAAAGTGACCTCTAAAAAATACATAAAAATAATATGGAATCTCTTTCACTTATATTCCTATAAAACACGATGTAACGAAAGGGAGTGCATTGTTTAAGCGATACATTAACCGTAGAATTAAAAGTTATAGACCTCAACAGAATCCAATATTTTATGTCAAATTTCAATATGTGCATTGAATTGGGTGTTTTCAAAAGTTACCTCTAAAAAATACATAAAAAGAATATGGAATTTCTTTCACTTCTATTCCTATAAAACACGATGTAATGAAATGGAGTGCATTGTTTAAGCGATACATTAACCGTAGAATTAAAAGGTTATAGACCTCAACAGAATCCAATATTTTATGTCAAATTTCAATATGTGCATTGAATTGGGTGTTTTCAAAAGTGACCTCTCAAAAATAGATAAAAAGAATATGGAATCTCTTTCCCTTCTATTCCTATAAAACACGATGTAACGAAAGGGAGTGCATTTTTTAAGCGATACATTAACCGTAGAATTAAAAAGTTATAGACCTCAACAGAATCCAATATTTTATGTCAAATTTCAATATGTGCATTTAATTGGGTGTTTTCAAAAGTGACCTCTAAAAAATACATAAAAATAATATGGAATCTCTTTCACTTCTATTCCTATAAAACATGATGTAACGAAAGGGAGTGCATTGTTTAAGCGATACATTAACCGTAGAATTAAAAAGTTATAGACCTCAACAGAATCCAATATTTTATGTCAAATTTCAATATGTGCATTGAATTGGGTGTTTTCAAAAGTGACCTCTAAAAAATACATAAAAAGAATATGGAATCTCTTTCACTTCTATTCCTTTAAAACACGATGTAACGAAAGGGAGTGCATTGTTTAAGCGATACATTAACCGTAGAATTAAAAAGTTATAGACCTCAACAGAATCCAATATTTTATGTCAAATTTCAATATTTGCATTGAATTGGGTGTTTTCAAAAGTGACCTCTAAAAAATACATAAAAAGCATATGGAATTTCTTTCACTTCTATTCCTATAAAACACGATGTAACGAAAGGGAGTGCATTGTTTAAGCGATACATTAACCGTAGAATTAAAAAGTTATAGACCTCAACAGAATCCAATATTTTATGTCAAATTTCAATATGTGCATTGAATTGGGTGTTTTCAAAAGTGCCCTCTAAATAATGCATAAAAAGAATATGGAATCTCTTTCACTTCTATTCCTATGAAACACGATGTAACGTAAGGGAGTGCATTGTTTAAGCGATACATTAACCGTAGAATTAAAAAGTTATAGACCTCAACAGAATCCAATATTTTATGTCAAATTTCAATATGTGCATTGAATTGGGTGTTTTCAAAAGTGAGCTCTTAAAAATACATAATAGGAATATGGAATCTCTTTCACTTCTATTCCTATAAAACACGATGTAACGAAATGGAGTGCATTGTTTAAGCGATACATTAACCGTAGAATTAAAAAGTTATAGACCTCAACAGAATCCAATATTTTATGTCAAATTTCAATATGTGCATTGAATTGGGTGTTTTCAAAAGTGACCTCTAAAAAATACATAAAAAGAATATGGAATCTCTTTCACTTCTATTCCTATAAAACACGATGTAACGAAAGGGAGTGTATTGTTTAAGCGATACATTAACCGTAGAATTAAAAGGTTATAGACCTCAACAGAATCCAATATTTTATGTCAAATTTCAATATGTGCATTGAATTGGGTGTTTTCAAAAGTGAGCTCTAAAAAATACATAAAAAGAATATGGAATCTCTTTCACTTCTATTCCTATAAAACACGATGTAACGAAACGGAGTGCATTGTTTAAGCGATACATTAACCGTAGAATTAAAAAGTTATAGACCTCAACAGAATCCAATATTTTATGTCAAATTTCAATATGTGCATTGAATTGGGTGTTTTCAAAAGTGACCTCTAAAAAATACATAAAAAGAATATGGAATCTCTTTCACTTCTATTCCTATAAAACACGATGTAACGAAAGGGAGTGCATTGTTTAAGCGATACATTAACCGTAGAATTAAAAAGTTATAGACCTCAACAGAATCCAATATTTGATGTCAAATTTCAATATGTGCATTGAATTGGGTGTTTTCAAAAGTGAGCTCTAAAAAATACATAAAAAGAATATGGAATCTCTTTCACTTCTATTCCTATAAAACACGATGTAACGAAACGGAGTGCATTGTTTAAGCGATACATTAACCGTAGAATTAAAAAGTTATAGACCTCAACAGAATCCAATATTTTATGTCAAATTTCAATATGTGCATTGAATTGGGTGTTTTCAAAAGTGAGCTCTAAAAAATACATAAAAAGAATATGGAATCTCTTTCACTTCTATTCCTATAAAACACGATGTAACGAAACGGAGTGCATTGTTTAAGCGATACATTAACCGTAGAATTAAAAAGTTATAGACCTCAACAGAATCCAATATTTTATGTCAAATTTCAATATGTGCATTGAATTGGGTGTTTTCAAAAGTGACCTCTAAAAAATACATAAAAAGAATATGGAATTTCTTTCACTTCTATTCCTATAAAACAAGATGTAACGAAACGGAGTGCATTGTTTAAGCGATACATTAACCGTAGAATTAAAAAGTTATAGACCTCAACAGAATCCAATATTTTATGTCAAATTTCAATATGTGCATTGAATTGGGTGTTTTCAAAAGTGACCTCTAAAAAATACATAAAAAGCATATGGAATCTCTTTCACTTCTATTCCTATAAAACACGATGTAACGAAAGGGAGTGCATTGTTTAAGCGATACATTAACCGTAGAATTAAAAAGTTATAGACCTCAACAGAATCCAATATTTTATGTCAAATTTCAATATGTGCATTGAATTGGGTGTTTTCAAAAGTGACCTCTAAAAAATACATAAAAAGAATATGGAATCTCTTTCACTTCTATTCCTATAAAACAAGATGTAACGAAAGGGAGTGCATTGTTTAAGCGATACATTAACCGTAGAATTAAAAAGTTATAGACCTCAACAGAATCCAATATTTTATGTCAAATTTCAATATGTGCATTGAATTGGGTGTTTTCAAAAGTGACCTCTAAAAAATACATAAAAAGAATATGGAATCTCTTTCACTTCTATTCCTATAAAACACGATGTAACGAAAGGGAGTGCATTGTTTAAGCGGATACATTAACCGTAGAATTAAAAAGTTATAGACCTCAACAGAATCCAATATTTTATGTCAAATTTCAATATGTGCATTGAATTGGGTGTTTTCAAAAGTGACCTCTAAAAAATACATAAAAAGAATATGGAATCTCTTTCACTTCTATTCCTATAAAACACGATGTAACGAAAGGGAGTGCATTGTTTAAGCGATACATTAACCGTAGAATTAAAAAGTTATAGACCTCAACAGAATCCAATATTTGATGTCAAATTTCAATATGTGCATTGAATTGGGTGTTTTCAAAAGTGACCTCTAAAAAATACATAAAAAGAATATGGAATCTCTTTCACTTCTATTCCTATAAAACACGATGTAACGAAACGGAGTGCATTGTTTAAGCGATACATTAACCGTAGAATTAAAAAGTTATAGACCTCAACAGAATCCAATATTTTATGTCAAATTTCAATATGTGCATTGAATTGGGTGTTTTCAAAAGTGACCTCTAAAAAATACATAAAAAGAATATGGAATTTCTTTCACTTCTATTCCTATAAAACAAGATGTAACGAAACGGAGTGCATTGTTTAAGCGATACATTAACCGTAGAATTAAAAAGTTATAGACCTCAACAGAATCCAATATTTTATGTCAAATTTCAATATGTGCATTGAATTGGGTGTTTTCAAAAGTGACCTCTAAAAAATACATAAAAAGAATATGGAATCTCTTTCACTTCTATTCCTATAAAACACGATGTAACGAAACGGAGTGCATTGTTTAAGCGATACATTAACCGTAGAATTAAAAAGTTATAGACCTCAACAGAATCCAATATTTTATGTCAAATTTCAATATGTGCATTGAATTGGGTGTTTTCAAAAGTGAGCTCTAAAAAATACATAAAAAGAATATGGAATCTCTTTCACTTCTATTCCTATAAAACACGATGTAACGAAACGGAGTGCATTGTTTAAGCGATACATTAACCGTAGAATTAAAAAGTTATAGACCTCAACAGAATCCAATATTTTATGTCAAATTTCAATATGTGCATTGAATTGGGTGTTTTCAAAAGTGACCTCTAAAAAATACATAAAAAGAATATGGAATCTCTTTCACTTCAATTCCTATAAAACACGATGTAACGAAACGGAGTGCATTGTTTAAGCGATACATTAACCGTAGAATTAAAAAGTTATAGACCTCAACAGAATCCAATATTTTATGTCAAATTTCAATATCTGCATTGAATTGGGTGTTTTCAAAAGCGACCTCTAAAAAATACATAAAAAGAATATGAAATCTCTTTCACTTCTATTCCTATAAAACACGATGTAACGAAAGGGAGTGCATTGTTTAAGCGATACATTAACCGTAGAATTAAAAAGTTATAGACCTCAACAGAATCCAATATTTGATGTCAAATTTCAATATGTGCATTGAATTGGGTGTCTTCAAAAGTGACCTCTAAAAAATACATAAAAAGAATATGGAATCTCTTTCACTTCTATTCCTATAAAACACGATGTAACGAAAGGGAGTGCATTGTTTAAGCGATACATTAACCGTAGAATTAAAAAGTTATAGACCTCAACAGAATCCAATATTTTATGTCAAATTTCAATATGTGCATTGAATTGGGTGTTTTCAAAAGTGACCTCTAAAAAATACATAAAAAGAATATGGAATCTCTTTCACTTCTATTCCTATAAAACACGATGTAACGAAAGGGAGTGCATTGTTTAAGCGATACATTAACCGTAGAATTAAAAAGTTATAGACCTCAACAGAATCCAATATTTTATGTCAAATTTCAATATGTGCATTGAATTGGGTGTTTTCAAAAGTGACCTCTAAAAAATACATAAAAAGAATATGGAATCTCTTTCACTTCTATTCCTATAAAACACGATGTAACGAAAGGGAGTGCATTGTTTAAGCGATACATTAACCGTAGAATTAAAAAGTTATAGACCTCAACAGAATCCAATATTTTATGTCAAATTTCAATATGTGCATTGAATTGGGTGTTTTCAAAAGTGACCTCTAAAAAATACATAAAAAGAATATGGAATCTCTTTCACTTCTATTCCTATAAAACACGATGTAACGAAAGGGAGTGCATTGTTTAAGCGATACATTAACCGTAGAATTAAAAAGTTATAGACCTCAACAGAATCCAATATTTTATGTCAAATTTCAATATGTGCATTGAATTGGGTGTTTTCAAAAGTGACCTCTAAAAAATACATAAAAAGAATATGGAATTTCTTTCACTTCTATTCCTATAAAACAAGATGTAACGAAACGGAGTGCATTGTTTAAGCGATACATTAACCGTAGAATTAAAAAGTTATAGACCTCAACAGAATCCAATATTTTATGTCAAATTTCAATATGTGCATTGAATTGGGTGTTTTCAAAAGTGACCTCTAAAAAATACATAAAAAGAATATGGAATCTCTTTCACTTCTATTCCTATAAAACAAGATGTAACGAAACGGAGTGCATTGTTTAAGCGATACATTAACCGTAGAATTAAAAAGTTATAGACCTCAACAGAATCCAATATTTTATGTCAAATTTCAATATGTGCATTGAATTGGGTGTTTTCAAAAGTGACCTCTAAAAAATACATAAAAAGCATATGGAATCTCTTTCACTTCTATTCCTATAAAACACGATGTAACGAAAGGGAGTGCATTGTTTAAGCGATACATTAACCGTAGAATTAAAAAGTTATAGACCTCAACAGAATCCAATATTTTATGTCAAATTTCAATATGTGCATTGAATTGGGTGTTTTCAAAAGTGACCTCTAAAAAATACATAAAAAGAATATGGAATTTCTTTCACTTCTATTCCTATAAAACAAGATGTAACGAATCGGAGTGCATTGTTTAAGCGATACATTAACCGTAGAATTAAAAAGTTATAGACCTCAACAGAATCCAATATTTTATGTCAAATTTCAATATGTGCATTGAATTGGGTGTTTTCAAAAGTGACCTCTAAAAAATACATAAAAAGAATATGGAATTTCTTTCACTTCTATTCCTATAAAACAAGATGTAACGAAACGGAGTGCATTGTTTAAGCGATACATTAACCGTAGAATTAAAAAGTTATAGACCTCAACAGAATCCAATATTTTATGTCAAATTTCAATATGTGCATTGAATTGGGTGTTTTCAAAAGTGACCTCTAAAAAATACATAAAAAGAATATGGAATTTCTTTCACTTCTATTCCTATAAAACAAGATGTAACGAAATGGAGTGCATTGTTTAAGCGATACATTAACCGTAGAATTAAAAAGTTATAGACCTCAACAGAATCCAATATTTTATGTCAAATTTCAATATGTGCATTGAATTGGGTGTTTTCAAAAGTGACCTCTAAAAAATACATAAAAAGAATATGGAATTTCTTTCACTTCTATTCCTATAAAACAAGATGTAACGAAAGGGAGTGCATTGTTTAAGCGATACATTAACCGTAGAATTAAAAAGTTATAGACCTCAACAGAATCCAATATTTTATGTCAAATTTCAATATGTGCATTGAATTGGGTGTTTTCAAAAGTGACCTCTAAAAAATACATAAAAAGAATATGGAATCTCTTTCACTTTTATTCCTATAAAACAAGATGTAACGAAACGGAGTGCATTGTTTAAGCGATACATTAACCGTAGAATTAAAAAGTTATAGACCTCAACAGAATCCAATATTTTATGTCAAATTTCAATATGTGCATTGAATTGGGTGTTTTCAAAAGTGACCTCTAAAAAATAAATAAAAAGAATATGGAATTACTTTCACTTCTATTCCTATAAAACAATATGTAACGAAACGGAGTGCATTGTTTAAGCGATACATTAACCGTAGAATTAAAAAGTTATAGACCTCAACAGAATCCAATATTTTATGTCAAATTTCAATATGTGCATTGAATTGGGTGTTTTCAAAAGTGACCTCTAAAAAATACATAAAAAGAATATGGAATTTCTTTCACTTCTATTCCTATAAAACAATATGTAACGAAACGGAGTGCATTGTTTAAGCGATACATTAACCGTAGAATTAAAAAGTTATAGACCTCAACAGAATCCAATATTTTATGTCAAATTTCAATATGTGCATTGAATTGGGTGTTTTCAAAAGTGACCTCTAAAAAATACATAAAAAGAATATGGAATTTCTTTCACTTCTATTCCTATAAAACAAGATGTAACGAAACGGAGTGCATTGTTTAAGCGATACATTAACCGTAGAATTAAAAAGTTATAGACCTCAACAGAATCCAATATTTTATGTCAAATTCAATATGTGCATTGAATTGGGTGTTTTCAAAAGTGACCTCTAAAAAATACATAAAAAGAATATGGAATTTCTTTCACTTCTATTCCTATAAAACAAGATGTAACGAAACGGAGTGCATTGTTTAAGCGATACATTAACCGTAGAATTAAAAAGTTATAGACCTCAACAGAATCCAATATTTTATGTCAAATTTCAATATGTGCATTGAATTGGGTGTTTTCAAAAGTGACCTCTAAAAAATACATAAAAAGAATATGGAATTTCTTTCACTTCTATTCCTATAAAACAAGATGTAACGAAACGGAGTGCATTGTTTAAGCGATACATTAACCGTAGAATTAAAAAGTTATAGACCTCAACAGAATCCAATATTTTATGTCAAATTTCAATATGTGCATTGAATTGGGTGTTTTCAAAAGTGACCTCTAAAAAATACATAAAAAGAATATGGAATTTCTTTCACTTCTATTCCTATAAAACAAGATGTAACGAAACGGAGTGCATTGTTTAAGCGATACATTAACCGTAGAATTAAAAAGTTATAGACCTCAACAGAATCCAATATTTTATGTCAAATTTCAATATGTGCATTGAATTGGGTGTTTTCAAAAGTGACCTCTAAAAAATACATAAAAAGAATATGGAATCTCTTTCACTTCTATTCCTATAAAACACGATGTAACGAAACGGAGTGCATTGTTTAAGCGATACATTAACCGTAGAATTAAAAAGTTATAGACCTCAACAGAATCCAATATTTTATGTCAAATTTCAATATGTGCATTGAATTGGGTGTTTTCAAAAGTGACCTCTAAAAAATACATAAAAAGAATATGGAATTTCTTTCACTTCTATTCCTATAAAACAAGATGTAACGAAAGGGAGTGCATTGTTTAAGCGATACATTAACCGTAGAATTAAAAAGTTATAGACCTCAACAGAATCCAATATTTTATGTCAAATTTCAATATGTGCATTGAATTGGGTGTTTTCAAAAGTGACCTCTAAAAAATACATAAAAAGAATATGGAATTTCTTTCACTTCTATTCCTATAAAACAAGATGTAACGAAACGGAGTGCATTGTTTAAGCGATACATTAACCGTAGAATTAAAAAGTTATAGACCTCAACAGAATCCAATATTTTATGTCAAATTTCAATATGTGCATTGAATTGGGTGTTTTCAAAAGTGACCTCTAAAAAATACATAAAAAGAATATGGAATTTCTTTCACTTCTATTCCTATAAAACAAGATGTAACGAAACGGAGTGCATTGTTTAAGCGATACATTAACCGTAGAATTAAAAAGTTATAGACCTCAACAGAATCCAATATTTTATGTCAAATTTCAATATGTGCATTGAAATGGGTGTTTTCAAAAGTGACCTCTAAAAAATACATAAAAAGAATATGGAATTTCTTTCACTTCTATTCCTATAAAACAAGATGTAAGGAAATGGATTTTTTTTCAAGTTTTACAAGAAATACATCCCATAAAATAATTCATTTATTTCAATTACAAATATTGTGCAATATTAATGAACGTATAACTAAAGGAGTATGATGTATAAAGATATTAATTATCATTGAGTAAATTATTATAAATAAAAATCCTCTAACTCCATATTCTTCATAAACGCTTTTAATTTAGTAGATATATGATTTTGATTTTATTAGGGAATCTACAATAAAAGATTCTTAAATATTATATGGAACAATTTAACATAAAAGATTTTAAAATTATATGATAAAAAATGAAAATTATTTACTTTAAGTGATTAGAAATTTATGAATATAGATCGAAAAGTTTCAGTTCAAATAATTTGTGATAAATTGCTTATCTCTAATCTGATATAAGAATTGTAATTCTATTATTATCCTTTTTTTGTTGTTGTTTCATTAACTGCACATTATTATTCATGGTCTCCAATTGGTTTCATAGTAGTCTTATTCATTCTGCTATTTCCTTTTAAAGATGCTGAAGTCCGTGATCCTTGTTTTTTTTCAGTAGGCTTAGTCCTTGAATCTATGTTCAGCAATTATTCCCCAAGAACCTCCCAACATAAAAAAGAAGATAATCTTCAAAATCTATTACAAAAGATAAATAGTTCAGAAGAGCAGGGAGAAAACCTAGAATAAAACATTACAAAAACTTGGCTTCTCTCGCGATAAATGGGAACTGACCTTAATACATGTAAATAGAGCAAGTATTAAGAATTACAATTTATATATATTTGATAATATAAAATGAAATTAATTAGAAATAATCAAAAATTGAAAATTTTCTGTGGAGAAGATTATGTGTCACTCATCAAAAATGTAAGTTACAAAAACATATCTAATTTTTTAATTTTACATGGGTTTCACCTGGTAAGAGTTGTGGTGGAACAGACAAAGACTTCGCAGAGCAGCTAAGAAAATTGGTGAAGGAGTATTCAAATATGCAAAAGGTGATATTTTAAAAGGAATATGGAAAACAATGAAACGTTCTTTAGATTTACACTTTGTATATTGGCTTATTGTTTTTCATTTATTATTGATTAAATTCTTTTAATCATCTATTTAACAAATTGTTTATCATACATGTATACAACACATACCAAGTCTGGTCTTATGTACACTCTATATTATGGCATTCTTGGAAGCTAATCTTATCATAAAGCTGCAAGCATGTTGTGATTTTTAGTTTTGCAATCGAAATGAGGATTAACAATTTCGTGCGGCAACAAAGGGTACCACTCGACGCATCTTGAGCTATATCATTACCATGGAATGTCCGATTAAGACATCTTCTCGGTGAACCGAGATAATCGAGCTACAAGACTTCACAAAAAATCAATTGTCACATTTTCTAAAACGCATTTAAAGCTGTCAATTCCTAAGCTATCCTATAGTTGAACCCCTTTAGCAAACAGATTATTTGAAACGGTGGAACAATCATTTTTTACGTAAGCATTATTTCCTATGTACTGTTGAGTAAGGTTCTTAGGCTAAATCTCTTCAGATCTACAAGAACAAATTAGAAATTAATTAAGTTAAAAAGACTAACTAAACCCCATAACAAAATCAAGATTAAAAGTTTAAATTTAAATCGCAAGCATAGTTAATTCAAAATATAATTTATATTATATTTAATAGTACAGAGTATCCTATTATTAACTTTTTCATAATTTGTCCAGAGCCGAATCCTTACCCGCTAATATCAGTATAGAACTCATACTTCCTAAATACACAAAAATATACTGATTCTGATCATTAAGATCTCGCTGAGCACGAATATAGAATCAGAATATTCGATTTATCTTAAAATCGCGCAAAGTTATGAGCAAAATAAGAATTATGGGTAAATTCCTTATTTAACCCTTGAAATTTCATTTATTGGTTTTTCAGGGCCTCAAAAGATTGACACGAAAATTCACATGCCGACCTGAAAAAATTAATAAAGTCTACTAAATTTGGTCAATTAATCAAGCCTGTGACAGCGGAACAGCAAATATGAGATCATTTTTTTAATTTATAGGGGGGGTCATTTTTATATTTTTAACTTTTTCAAAATTAATCAGACCACGATAGCAGTGAGGACGTGACCAAGAAACTTCTGAGCTGAGAGGTAGTCGTGGTCACTGTTCTATTTTTACTTCATTCTATGTATTAACATTAATATCATGTATTTTGAAGTGATGGTAAAAAAGTCACCGTGGTCATGGTCATCACCAAACTTAATGCATAAATTGAAATTTGACATAAAATATTGGATTCTGTTGAGCTCTATAACTTTTTAATTCTACGGTTAATGTATCGCTTATAAACTTAATCGTACTAATGTTTATAAATGATGACAATAAAACAATTTAAATTCCAAAAATTATTTTATTAAAAAATATTTAATTTCAATTATTTATAAGTGAATGGGACTAAAATTGACAAAATTTGCTTTGGTGTTGATTGATATTTATAAATGGAGATTTATTAATATTAAGCATATTTTTTAAGTTATATCTTTTATAATATATTAATATATTATAATCAGGATTACATCCGACATAATTTTATTTATAAATAAAGAAGTTAACAACCTTAATGCATAGACTATTATTATTTAAATCTTTTTGTAAATTTATTGACAATATTTGCAAATTGTTTAAAATACTTCGTATAATATTTAATTGAATAATAGTTGAAAAGGGGCTTTAAATAAATTTAATGAGAAAGTCGACTAAAACAAAAAATTAAATTCCCCCAACATATGTGAAAAGAATTAATTTTTAATCAAATGTAGAGTATTTTTATTAGTAGGAGTAGTAAAATACTTTAGGTAAAAATGCAATATTATGAATAATCACTCGAGATAGATAACAAAGACAATGCATTTTACTCTCAGATTTCATTGCTTTATAAACTCATTAGGGCTCACTATTAAAATATTCAGTTTAGTTAGATTTTTCTTCTGTATGTCTTCTTCAAATACTTCTTCAAATACCTTATCAATCTTTTTAACATAAGCCACTCTGAAAATCTTCTTTATTGGTAAATAATATTCATGCTGGCCCAATGCTCTAATTCTTTAGTCTAGCCAAATCATATTCGTAATTATCTCTATTTGTGTTTGACTCTTCATGTCTATTAGCCTGTGTTCTTTCACTTATTTGGAGAATCTGTTTGGATAACCAGCAGAATTTATTAAATTACACTACTTCATGTGATTTGCATCTATTACCACTTTGTGAGCATTGCAGTAGTGACAAATACCATAGGAAGCTATAGCTCTTCCCTGCCTTTTAGCCATCATAGTGTCCATCACATTTTTATTATAAATAGCTTTTTATTTTTTCTTAGGAACTTCATTTTATGCTTAATCTCTACTGTCGTCTCCTTTAGTTTTATCATATGTCCAAGTTAGATTTGAACTTTTTCGAGTTCTTCTGGACTATTTGCTGTATTATTTCAGTTGTATTCGTATCTTTCAATTAAGAACCATTCCTTAGTACTTTGTTAGGAATGTCTCTGGCCGTTTTTAATGCAATCCTTTCCACCAGTATTTCAATTTTCTTAATTTTCCCAACTTTCACATACTTGGCCGCTACTAGAAGGGTGTGTTTGAAATCATAAGTGACCTAATCTGAGCTACCATGATTGAATTACTTACTATTGGGTTGGTAGATTTTCTAATTCTCTGATAGATCTCTGTTTGTTTTTCATTTATTCCTACGTTCTCTAGAGTAATTGTCTCGTGTTCAGGCATATATTTATCCCCAAATATTTTACCTCTTGTATCTTGTTTATCCCTTCAATTTCTTTTACCTCTTTATACTATTTTGCGTCTGTTAGGAATACAGTCTTTTTAACAATTACTCTCAAGTTATGAGTTTTCTCTAAACACAACTATCACTCTCTTGAATTACTTTGCATCTTTAATATTGACTAGCAAGTCATCAGCGAACGCTATTAGTTTGGCCTTTTTTATGAGCGATTTCAATTCTGGTTGTGAGTAAAGGGCATCTTATAGATACACATTAAATAGCAAAGGAGATTTTTATAATTTATAAAACGAAAACTTTAATTAATTAAATATTTTAATCACATTAATACTAAAAATTATTATGAAAATCAAAAATGGAGATCTCTCTTTATTGCTATTCTTCCTCTTCATAATTATCTTCTTCATCTTCGTCGTCAAATTCAACTTCGATGTCTGCTCTCTCTCTGAAGCACCAGTCCAGCTGCACCTGTAGTCTTACCAGGCAGGACCACTATAAAAAAAATCAAAGATATGGTTTTTGATACTTACATTTTTAATGAATGCTCTATCTCCTCCTGAGTTTGATCTTTAAGTATTCGTATTACTTTATGAATTTTTTTATTAAATTTAAAGTTTTCTTATTATAAATTGGTATTCTAATTTCTGAGGCAACTCCTTTCTTTATCTTGATTTCCTTCTCTTCATAGAATATCTTGTTGTTTATGTTTAACTCTTCAATTAGATTCTCTGTTATTATATCATTTCTATTCTATGCCTTCAGTCTCAGTATTGTCATAAAGTTGTCTTTCCAGACTGAATCGTAAGCTTTTTGTAGATCAACAAGCAGGTATGACCATCTTCTTGAAATTTTTATGTGCTCTAACATTCTTATCAAGTTAACATATGTACTTTTGGTCTCTTTGATCATATCTCGCATCTTATTCAAAATTACATTTTTAGCTATTTTACTCAGATGCGGATTCACTACTATTGGCCTAGTTTCGCTGATTTCTGAATAATTATCACCTTGTTGCTTGCTTAGAAGTACTAGCTTCCCTCTCTGATGTACTACGGTAATTATCTATCATTTAACTATTTTGTGATTTTTTGACTAACTGTCTACTCAATTTTCTCTGATTTTTGTTAGATTTTTCCATCAAACTCATCCGAACCAATAGCTTTGTTGAAGTTACACTCTTTAATGACCTTCTTCACATCATCAATTTAACAAAATTATTCATCATCACGGCTGTTTAACGCACTTTTTTGCTCCTTGAGATAATTGTTCTTCCTTATCATCATAACTAGTTGACTGTAGAACTCTACAACTTTAGCCTTCTAAATTTCTCCCACTTAAACTCTATCTTCGTTTATAGTGAGACCCTTAATTTGTTAAGCTTACCTTTGGATATTGGTTAATCTTTTGATAAGGCCTCTTAAATCATTTCTGTCTAGGCAGTTTTCCATGTCCTTGATCGCTTCCTTCCATTGCACTTTTAAGTCTAATTAATTATTACTGGTGACATTCTCCTCTCGTCTCAGCACCAATTCAGGTGGTCTTTGGTACCAGTTCCTACTCTTGCTTTACTTTTCTAATTTATCTATGAAACTGCTTTGTATTGGTTAGTCAAAATCTTATTCCAGGAGTTCTTTCAAATTTTCCAGCATTTTTTTCTAATGTCAGAGACTCTGAAAGTCGCTTCTTTATTCGATAGCTTCAGACCATTCATATAATATCTTACTTTCAGTTTTGCTTGGATAAGCTTATGATCTGTTGCATTTAATTAGCTGATCAGCCAGCTTATTGTTTCTATGTTTGAGAATATTTGGTCAAATTAGCTATGTCTGCTGTGAGTTTCTAATCCTTCAAATATTGTTTCCTTAAGGCCTTCTCAATTTAATTTTTCTTACCCAATTCCTTAATGTGGAAGTTGAAGTCACTCATTACAATTATTCTCTGTGATTTTATGATCATTGTGACTCTTTCACTTCTTCATTGCAATAGGGGGAGAATATAAATTGTAATTATATGAAGTGGATATCCATCCACATTTAGTATATTCAATGTTATGAATTATCTCAGTGTTTTAACCGTCTTAATTTAAAACCTACCACTGTTTAATGTTAGTACTCCTCCATTTCTGGTAAGTTGTGTCTAAGTATTAAGTCAACATAGAAAAAGAATTCGAAATATGGACAATTTTTAGAAATATATTAATATATAATTAACTTTCTTTATTAAATTAAAAAATATTTTAATAGTTAGTATATTTATTTATTTAATTTTTATATTTACTTTGGCTTGATTTTCGAGTGTTAATTTTTTTATTGCTTAATCCCAATTAAAATAAATATATAATGAATCATTAGTATATAATAAAAATATTTTAATCATTTGAATAAAAATTAAATGATCTTTTTACAATTACTAAATCTGATTAAAGCCAGTTTTTTAGAAATGAGTAAATTATAAATAATCTTATATTAAGAATATAAAAAGTTTAAAACTAAAAATACTTCTTGTCAATAATAGTGATTTATAAAATATATAAAATTATTGAACAAATCTAATTTTATAGTTGTAGAAAACTAATTTAATTTAAATCATACATTCTTAATTTTAAATTTAATTTAAATATAATTAAATAAATACTAGGACCAAGCAGTAAAAATAAATAATTTTTTTTACTTAGTCCCAAATATATAAATAAAATTAATTATACAAAATTTAATTTATGATTATAAAAATATTATCATCAACATTTTTTATATTTCTTTGTATTTTAATAATTTAACAATTCACGATTTTTTCAGTATTTTGACTGAATATTTCTGTTGATTATTCCAACTAATCTTTGAAGTCTTGTTTCCACAAGTCCAATGAAATATGTTTTTTCTTTTCATATTTCCCTTGTGATCTTGTCTTGTTTCAATTTTGAGTTTAAACCTCTTACATTTTGGAGGCAAATTTAGATTTCAAATGACTTTAGTCCCAACTGTCTTTTGTTACCTATTATCTCCTCTCTTCTCTTGCTGCACTACAACTGCGAAAATCTCTCATTCCTCTTACCCCATCTCTCAATGTTCCTTACTGGCTTGAAGAATTGAAGTTAGCGCCCATTCTCTTGGTAGAATGAGAATTTGTCTAAGTTTTTGATATTCTTTTTTTAATATACATAGACTTGCAAGTTTTGGAATGTTCGATTACTTATGCCTCTATTTGAATGTCCAAAAAAATTTTTTATCAATTTTTTGGTTGGCTTCTTTTCTTTTCTGGCTTACTCCGTTTAAACTGGTAGTTTCCTCCTCCCCTTGCTTTGGTGTTTATCCTTGTCCCCATGATCATAGCACTTTATAATTTTACTTTTTTATTTAATTTAATAAATCAATTGAGTATTTTGATTATATTTAAATTAATTTAAATTTAAATATCTAAGGTAGATAGCCTAATATATATATATATATTAGTGTACCAAAGATTATTTTGCTCAAGAGATTTAAAGCTTTAATGAGATATTCCTAAATTTATAAACAAAATTAAGTTAACTTTAAATGATAAAACTTTAAATTTCAATGAAGTTTAAACTAACTTTTGTATAATTTAACAACTTACATAATTACTTGAGAATTACAAACAAATATTTTTGAATTTATTTTTTATATTATTTTTCACATAAAACTTGTGGCTTGGTTATGAATACTGTGATTAATAAAAGAGAAGTCTATCTAGATTCCATGGACTTTTATCCAAGAAAATCAAAGCCTAATTTAGAAATAACTAGTTAATTAAAATAAATTGTAGCATAAATGCTATTGATTAATAAAAAAATAAAATATTTAGCAAAATAAAAATTAATATTTTTTAACAGAATTTAGAATATTTGCAAAATAATATTTAACAAACCGAAAAAATATATATTTCATTTAGCTTTAATTTAGTTACTTATAGTGCATAAATATATAATTTCTGATTTTTCTTTATAATAAATTAAATTAAGAACAGTAAATTGATAATCTATAACAATCAGAATTCAGCTTTCATTGACTATTATATCACTATTCATTCGGTAAATATTTTCAATAGACTATGTTAGCAATAATTATAATAAAATTTTTTATTTATTTTTGTTTAAGCTCAATTATAAACTGTATGCAGTCTAACAAATAGCAACTATTTTCAATTCTACAACTAAAATTTATAATAAATTCACTCACGATATTGGAATGAAGAAAATTTAATAATACCATGAAAGTAACATTATAAATGCTGATATAATTCTCTTTTTTTATTGAATTTATCAATTGAAATAATTTTTTGAATAAAATTATTTCTATTAAATTTGATTTATTGCTATAAAATATAAAGCAAAGATTAAGTAATAACTTCAAAATGGAGCAAACTCCAAATAAGCTCAAAAGCAGTAGTTAAGATAATAATGAACTTAAACAATGCTCATTCAAATTTATTCTCGAATGTATAATCTATTTCATCATACATAACAAACCTCGTTACTGTCATTTGCTATGAAAACACAGCTGAATTTATGGTTTAATTATAACCTTTATTTTGAGAGAAAGCCAGCTGATTTAGCTTCTATTAAGGGCGAGTGTGGAAACTTAGTTTTAGACTAAACTACATAAAAACATCAATCTCTGATTTATAATATTTTTGTAATATATTAAATTATTAGAAACATAGTTTTGCATAAGGACATTTTCCATATTATATAAAGGTACAAGGAATATTTTATGTGATACAATTTTAAATTAGCATAATAATTATATAATTAGATTGATATAGTAATATTGTAAGCAAGTTTATAATTTTATATGAATACTCCTTAATATTCATATTTTAAGAATAAAAATCAATCGATTATGCTATTTTCTCCATTTATTTAGCTAAAATATGATTATTTTGGTGAATAAATTGATTAATCAAGATTACACATGTTTAATAATAAATATTAAAATAAATATATATTTTTTAGGTACTCTACCGCAGATTTTATAGTATAAACCTGTTTTGCGGTAGAGTACCTTAATTATATAATTAAATTAAAATTTAAATAAATAAATATAGCATTACTTTTTCGAGAGAATGCATTATAAATTTTATTTTTATATTTAAGGATCAAATAATAATTCTTGTAACTATTTTAAGAATCATCATTTTAAGTTTTAGCTTTTTAATATTGTATTTTTATGTTTTAATTATTTATTATATATTACACTATTATTAAATGCATTCTCTCGAAAATGTAATGCTATATTTATTTATTTTAATTTTAATTTAATTATATAATTAAGGTACTCTACCGCAAAACAGGTTTATACTATAAAATCTGCTGTAGAGTACCTAATAATATATATTTATTTTAATATTTATTATTAAACATTTGTAATCTTGATTAATCAATTTATTCACCAAAATAATCATATTTTAGCTAATTCTTTATTGTTTTATCAAAATCTCAAAATTGTCTGTCATTTACTCAAAAATAAATATATTTATATTATATTTCATAAATAATATAAAATATTACATTAGAGTTCTTAAAGTCATAGATATCCCCCTCAATTGATTATTCTTGGACAATGGATATTTTTCTGGAATAGAAAATCAAGGATTCAAAAATGAGAATTCTAATAATCCTGCAATCAAGGATCTAAAAAGTAGTGGTAAAGTCCTCAAACTTGATTTTATGAAAGAAGTTAAATTTAATATTGACGGGATAACCTATACTGAATAATCGACATATTGAGAAGGTAGATTATAAATTAAAAAACTCACAAATCTAGTGATTTTAACGAACTGATATTGATATCATATTCATCAAGAGAAATATCCATAAGATAATCATCTTATTTCAGGATTTACTTAGAATAAATTAAAAAGATTAAACTAACATAGTTACAACTACAACTTATTTGGTTATTACTTTAAACCTTGATATAAAAATTATGGTGAAAGTCCTAACAATAAAAAAGGAAAATCTTTTTAGTTGCAGATGTTAAATACTTTTATAATTTAAATTATATTATCAATGGCATTTATATATTTCAAATTAAGATGGAAGCCTAAGTCTAATGATAGATTAATTTTCAAATGAAAGATTATCAATAATGCATCCTTCTTATGATTCTTGATGAAGACATAGCTTTCGGTTGATCATAACATTAAGGAATATCTCTAATGATAATTTTACTTCATGTCTGAGCGATTATTTTCATAAAAAATCCAACCGATGTCTGCTAGCCTCTCATTTTATGACAATTGGAAGTTCAGGTTATGACTACATTTCAAGATGCTAACAGAAGGAAATTATCTAATTTGTTGAGTATTTTTGACTCAAAGATTTGCTATTTTTAGTATATAATTATATTATACACTGCTAAAAATCTAAATATTTTTCTTAATAGATTACTGTTGCACTCCTTTTCTGAGAATCAACAAATGCAAAGCTGTAGTAGCATAATATGTAATTAATAATTAAGATATAAAGAACACTAGACAATTATTGCTCGTAAAAGACCTTGCCAAGCCTGAGTTTTATTATTTTTCCAATGTCCTTCGAAATTATTTCAATAATAAATTATTTCTGATATATTATAATTAAAATTTCTATTGATACCTTCGTTAAGTATTAAAATTAACTTATGGGTTATTTATATATATAATGAATGACTAGATTATATATTAATGAAAAATAGTACTTTATAAACGAGATATATATATTATAAATTTCTCGCTTCAGAAAGCCTCATCATTTTTAAGAATATTAGCTTGAAAAATTTTAGTCCAAATAGGCAAAATAATCTCTGATAACCTAATTAATAAATTATAAATTATGCAACTTTAATCATATTTCAAACCATAAGTGTAATAAGTTTTTGTGCTATCTAATAAGCAAGCATTTTCTTTAAATTTAATTAATTAACTAAGCATCATAAATACAACAGAAATTTTATAAAGATAAGTTTAAATTAACAAAATATGATACATACGACAATTTTTTAGGAATAAATTCTTGAAATAAGTAATTAAGGAAAATGAATTGCTTTGAAACGTAAATTGTTGAAAAAATTTTTGAATATTAAAATGAAACTTGCAGAATTTCGATATTACTCACACTTATTCAAGTTTGGGAATAATTTAATAATGTGAGATTATTGTCTCAGGGGATTCTTGCTTGTTAGCATATATTTAAGTTAATAATCTATCAAAAAGTTTACTTGCCATCAATAGTTACTCGAATAAATCAAGATTTAAATGTAAAAATTATAATTTACTCATTTCTGGATTTATTATTTATTTCTATTTCTAAAAATTGCAGACCTTATTGACAAGATTAAATTTCTTAATACTATAATCATCATATTCTTCAAACCAGATCTTTAATGTTATTTCGCAAATTACGTATCTGATTTTAACAAAATAGAATAAAATCAAAAAATAATCAAGCTCTTAAATAAGAATAATATTATAATAAAGCTTTGTTAAAAAAATTGCTTTAATTAATTTTTTTTATTTTGTTTTTTTTATGATTATTTGAAATGGGATTAAATCAAAACCAGACATTCATAATTTATTCTCTGTGATATATAATAATCTAAAAACTCTAATAATTACAATAACTGTACTATGGAGTCCATCTTCAGTCTCTACTATAAAAGCAAGGTTTATAGCTATGTGTTATTGTTGCGTTATGGAACTACAGATCCTAATAAGGACCCAATGCTTATTCATACTATAAAAGATATTGCAAAGATACTAAGAGGTTCAAGAAGTTTTGCCAGATAAGAGTGCTCTTGCTATAAAGAAATGAAAAATGAAAAAGTGAAAGAGTTAAAAATTTGAAAAAGTAAAAGATAGCTATAGACCACTTAAACTATCTAATCTGCAAGTAAACTTTGGATGAATAAAAAGGTTTATCTCTCCATACAAGGGCTATGCTCTTCAACAGGAAGTTACCAGAGTTTAATATTACCCCTTCATAACTCTAGTATATTTACAAGAAAAACAAGATCAAATACAAAGTTATGCGAAACACTAAAAGCATGAGTGATGCTAAATTTTAAACAATGTAAGAATAAAGATGGGAGAGATTTGCGTCGCTTATAGAATTGGTTGATAAAAATAAAAAGATTTTATAAATTGATGAAATAATCTTTAAACTATATCAGCTTTAGCAGTGCTCATGGGCAAGAACAAATGAAAATTAAAAGCTATAAAAGATTGGTTTAAGAACTTTCGCAGCTATAGTAGGAATAAGTATAGATTCCGGGTTGGAGGGCTATTTTATTAAACCTAAATCTATCAACTCAGCAGATACAGAGTCCATGATTGATTATCTACACATATAGAATGCAAGCAAAGACGTTGTAATTTTCTGGGATAATTTAAGAGGACATCACTCCAAATCTGTATAGATTAAGATAAACTCATATAATTGGATTTGCCTTTAAAATGCTCCATACTATCCCGAGTTCCACTATATAGAGGAAGTGTTCTCAATAATCAAAAAATCATACAAACAGTTGATAATTGCAAACGAATTTAAAATGAGCGAGACAAAGCACATTAATATAAACAAATGCATTAGAGAGTGTTTAAGTATAGGCATTCAGGAGAATAATAATAAGACACTTGGATAAAATGAAAAGTTTTTTAGAATATTATACCAATAAATGATCACACTAGCCTTTCATAAAAGCATATAATTTCATTCCATGGAATCATTTTCTGGCACCATCTCAAACTCAGATTCTTGGGCCATGATTATGTCTCTTAGCTATCCACTAGGTGCTCTTTTACTTTCAATTTTACTCTTGTAATCAGAAAATGAGTAAGATATCTCATGATACTCTCTCTTTTTTTTTCTGCAAACGAGGCTTTGACTTTAGTTTGAGCATAGAGAGTTCTTTGCCCTTTGACTCTATAAATTATTATTATTTATATTAAATCTTACTAGAAAAAAATGGTTCCCCTTATAGTTAACTATAAATCTTATTCTTTATAAGTATATTTTCCTTCTCTTCTTCTAAGGTTTCGCTTAAATTTCTTGACCTTTTTGCATGCTTTATAAGCGAGGATAAATAGTTAGTATGTAAGGTGCCCAAGACCCCATAGAAGTATTTTCTATCAGGTAGCACTTAATAGTCTGGGTAGTAGTTCATGAATTTCATAATTTGTTGGTCATTCTGAATTTGTTTGAAAATGTTCTTAACTGAAAGTTCTTCATAGCATTGGACTTTTATTTATACAACCTCCCCGGATTTTAAAAGTTGCTATTCACTATCTAAAATGTCTTTGATGAACCTCATAGCAACATTGTCATCGTTTGGCAAAAAGAACCCCTCTATAAATGTTATTGTTATTATCTTACTATTGAATCTCAAAAAATTTAGCCAGTCAACTTTAGATCTGAATTTATTTTAAAATTCTCTTATGACATGGCTGTGGATGTCAATGCTCTCCATGGCCTATAGTTTTATAAATGATTATATATTAGTATTAAACAAAAACTTTTAATTTTCTGATGTAAAATTTGATTCATGATTCATTATACGAGTACTTACCTGAATTTCAGGCTTGAGCAAGTGCTATGCCTTCTGACCAGAAATTATAAATGAATCTTATAGAATAAAAAAGGTTTTATATAGTAAGTATTCAGTTTTAAGAATCATAAAATTTTAATCTAATTATGATATTAATTTAATTAGTAACAATGAGCCTATACTCCTCCATAGTTCTCATAGATTCCCATTTATTAAGTTTTATATAATTTAAGAATAATTCATTGTATGAGTGGGCATATATTTTATATAAGGGATTTTATACTTACAATTTAAATTTAGAGAATTACATCCTAATTTTATGCTCAAAAATATGTCATCCTAAGTATTTAATCATTCTTCTTATTATTTTCCAAACTTATAATTTATGGAAATGTTTTTGTAGGATAACAGCTATATTAATTAGTTGAAGTAGCTTGAGTATGTTGAATAATTATTGAATTTTATCAATTATTATGACACTTACCTTTTAAGTATACTATAAACAAAGAATTTAAAAACAAACTCGATTGTTTTTACCTTCTATACTTTCTTTCATAATGCTTATGAGTACTCGAATTAAATGTAAAACTCAACAAAATTATTATAAAAATTTTCATACAATAATAATAGCTGTCACACCTCCATGACATAGTGTGATTATAAATAAATTTAATAGCATTATAATTAAAGGACATATAAATAATTTAATAATTCTTTAATTTCAAAAAAATATTAATGAAGTTTGATAATATTATTATAATTTAAAAATAAATTATGGTTCAGTAGGATAGGATAAAAGAGCTGAAGAAAACCCTTAAACCCCACTAATATATTATCTCCTAAGTTTATGCTAAAAAATGTGGCTTCCTAACTTTTTGCTCAATCTAAATATTCAAAGTAAATGGTAAGTTAATAAGACCATAATTCATGTCAAATATTGCTAAATATAAACTAAAAGTATAGAAAAATGCCAAAGAGACCATAGCAAACAATTGTATGTGCTACAGCAAAATATTTATGCTAATACTGCGACTCATTAACTATACATGACAGTTTAAATGCCCTTGAAGTCCATGTCTCAAACTATCACAGAGAAGATCATAAGAAGGCGAGATAGGAGCAAAAAGGTGATGACCTCACTTGCCAATATTGCTAGAAAGTCATGGATAGAACATTCAACTGCAGGCGTCATGAGAAAAAGTGAAGTCCTAAGGCAAACAAGACAAATCATCTAGAAATAAAAAGATGACCTGCAAGTATAGGATTTCCCTGAAGGTCCAGCTTAAGTTCTGGTAGATATTATGAAGGGGTACAAACTTGTTGCCATCTAACAGAAAATTATAAATGTAACCTATAAAATATTCACTGATCCAGTATTATTTGAGGGAGACGTGAAAGAGCTCAATGTGGGAGGATATAGCAAAAGATGTTATGAGGAGACACAATAGACTTAATGAGGTTGTACTTATGGATCCTCCCTGGAGAATAAAATAGCGAGTTCCCTATGAAACATTGTCAGACGAGGAAATTCTGAATATGCCAATAGAGTTGGTGTAGGAAAGAGGCATAGTCATAATATGGTACGTAAACCAAAAGAAAGAAGTTGCAAGGGAGTTTCTGAGAAAGCATGGTTATGATGAAGTAGAGAAAGGGGAGTAGATTAAATTAACCAAAAACATGAAACTACACAAGGGTTCTGGCATGTACACAGCACACAACAACGAGAGCTTTCTTATTGGGAAAAAAGGATATGTGACCAACAAGCTAAAGTATCACGTGACACATAATGTAATCTTCTCTAAAGTAGGCAAGCATTCTGAAAAGCCACAGTAGATTTATGACTTCATTTAGTAGATGGCACCAGACAGACTAAACCCTGAAATCTTCTCAAGACCAAACAACATAAGACCAGGATACACTTTTTTCGGAAACTAGCTATATAAGTAAGGGACATGAACACCATAATAGAATGAATTAAGCGTTTAGTTTAGCATAAATAATTAAGTTAATAATTTTAATAATTATATTCTATGATTATTACAATTTGAAAACATTTATAATATTATCATTAAATTAAGATAAATTAAAACTAAAAAATAATTAAATAATCAGAGAGAAAAAAAAGGCGGGCAAAATGAAACTGTAAGCACAGCCTAAGAGGAAGCTACCCATAAATGAAAACAGAGATGAAGAGATCAAAGCAGAAAGACTGATATCACTACGAGACTACTTTGAATATTCAATAAAGTGCTCCTAAAATTAACCACAGATACATCCAAAATTTTTAACAATTCACAACTTTAGAACTTTAGATAAATTCAGTATTCAAGGGTTCATCTTTATTTCTTTCAACCAGTAAGAGAAAAGGAATGCAGGGTCAAGAGGAACGAGAGATTTGCAGAAAAACAGAGAAGTAAAATGAGAACATAAATTATTTTAAACTAAAGATTATTATCTACAAAGACGCTGGAGATAAGTATCTGCATTAATAACATGGGAGGCTTAAACTCTAAGATGACGCAAGACCAAATGATGAGGGAGATTGAACTCAAACGACTGGACTTAAAAGGGTTGGATGAAACAAAGCCACAAAGAATATTAGGGCTCAACAAAAAGAACATTGTAAAAACTCAGCTTGCCAGGAATGGCAGAGTGCAATCACATAATGGTGGCAAATTCCAAATGAAAACGATAAAAATTTTGAGACAGGATGTAACTTGGAACATAAAAAAAATGGAAGGCTTTTTACTCCAAATCTTTACTGTAAATACTACCTTACTAGAATGATGAAGTAAAAGAGTTTTATAACAGACTCTTAAACATTTAAAATCGTCGAATCTTAAGTTTAAAAACTATAAAATAAAAGTAATGGGGGATTTCAACTACCACATTTAATAATTTAGCAAGAAGATCTTACAGAATCCATTCGATAGAGAGTGGAAACTAACACAAAATGAAAATTAGCAAGATTAAATATTATAAAATATCGAGACAATGAGTAAAATTTGCAGTAAAATCCAAAATGTTATAAAATATAAATAAATTATACAGACTATTTTAATAGTAATTAATTTAAATATATTAGAAACTACTCTATCTCGAAATTTTGATCATTTCGATATAGAGTGCTAAAAAATATAATTAATTTACTCATATCTAGAATAAGTTAATATATTTGAAATTAAGTTTTCAATAAATGAATGTTTATTTTGCAATATTAATTAGTTTATGCATGCTTGTTTTTATATTAAGAGAAAATAATGATTAATTTTAAGATTTTATGTTATAATTATATGCTGTTTTATATACTTGTTATAGATATAAATTATTGCAAAATAAACATTCATTTATTGAAAACTTAATTTCAAATATATTAACTTATTCTAGATATGAGTAAATTAATTATATTTTTTAGCACTCTATCTCGAAATGATCAAAATTTCGAGATAGAGTAGTTTCTAATATATTTAAATTAATTACTATTGTTAAAATAGAATTGAATTGGGGAAATTGAATAATAAAAATATAATTCAAATAGTTAGTATATATAACTGCCACTAATAACAGAGGTCTGTAGATCAAATTTGATTCATGCCAGTTACCGTTATGTTTATAAGTGTCCTGGCTACTGGAACTACCGATTGGATGTGACTGAGTTGAGCATTCAGGTTTTTGACACATTTGACACCCAATTAAGTAGATTCTCCAGTGCATTATAGAGGGATTTGACACTTTTGACACTTTTGACAGGTAGATTTAGTATTAGACGACTTTATATTAAATTAACAATCAGGTTTAATTAATTTAAAAAATATCAATATAATAATATAAATAATCAAATATTTTTGACGCTTTTGACACTTTTGACACATTATTCACTGATAAATCCTGTCAAAATTATGAATGTGATTAGAAGTGATTTATATTTTAATACGTACGATTATTAATTAAACTTCCGTTAATGGAGTGCACAGCAGCTAATGCTCTATCGCAGTATGCTCTGAGAAGCGCGGGATGACTCTATTGCACATTGACTGATCTGGTTTCACCTGCGCATCTGTGGCTACCGTGGTCCTCTGAATTGATAGTGCAACAAATCCCACCGTCAGCTATATGGGACGTTTGTTCTCCTCTTGAGTCAGGAATCTCTGTCTAAGGCATCTTCAAAATTAGCGTTGAAGCAAGAACCGTAGGTCACAAAAACAACCGGAGTATGCACTATCAATTCAGAGGACCACGGTAGCCACAGATGCGCAGGTGAAACCAGATCAGTCAATGTGCAATAGAGTCATCCCGCGCTTCTCAGAGCATACTGCGATAGAGCATTAGCTGCTGTGCACTCCATTAACGGAAGTTTAATTAATAATCGTACGTATTAAAATATAAATCACTTCTAATCACATTCATAATTTTGACAGGATTTATCAGTGAATAATGTGTCAAAAGTGTCAAAAGCGTCAAAAATATTTGATTATTTATATTATTATATTGATATTTTTTAAATTAATTAAACCTGATTGTTAATTTAATATAAAGTCGTCTAATACTAAATCTACCTGTCAAAAGTGTCAAAAGTGTCAAATCCCTCTATAATGCACTGGAGAATCTACTTAATTGGGTGTCAAATGTGTCAAAAACCTGAATGCTCAACTCAGTCACATCCAATCGGTAGTTCCAGTAGCCAGGACACTTATAAACATAACGGTAACTGGCATGAATCAAATTTGATCTACAGACCTCTGTTATTAGTGGCAGTTATATATACTAACTATTTGAATTATATTTTTATTATTCAATTTCCCCAATTCAATTCTATTTTAACAATATTAAAATAGTCTGTATAATTTATTTATATTTTATAACATTTTGGATTTTACTGCAAATTTTACTCAATAAGTTTGGAATTGACCAATTTATATTATCCGACCACAAGTTTATTCGAATGAGGATCAAATAATAGGGAGAGACATCTATTTGTAGGACAAAGAAACTGGATTAATAGTGTTAGTTAAAAGTATAGGTATAATAAGCGAAAAGAAAAATAAATACAAAAAAAAGGGAGATATATAAAAATATTCAACAATTATTCATAATACTTTATAAATTTCTAATAAAAAATTAAAATCATATAATTTAATAATTAACTATTTTTATATTTTTTTGCAATTATATCCATATTGATATATCGTTCTTATTGCTATTAAACGAGTTCACAATCTTCAATCATTAGATTTTATATCACTCATATAGATTTGCTGCTTTTTACCCCTATCATTGTCAATTTCCTTTAATGCTTATAGTTTTTCTGAAATAGATAGAGATAGATAGATAATAACTTAAGGTAAAATAAATGCAGAATTCATAAACACTGCTGTATAATTAGCAAAATGTAATTCATTACAATTCAATCCTACTTTTTCTGCTGCTATCCTTCTTCCTCATTCAGACATTTCTGATTAATCTTTCCTTCAGTTCTTGCATTATCTTAAATCATTCCCTTCTAGTCCACTGCTTCTTATCCTGCCGGGCATCCTGAATTCTTGGGTTCATCTCTACTATGAGTTTGGATTATTTTGGGTTTACCAACGGCTCCAACTATGTTCTGCGTTTTCTCTTTGTCGAGCTCCGTCTGCGGAAATAGGTATTACTCCACTTATGTTCCATCCTCAACTCTTTCACTGAATCCCCCTTCTTGCTCCTCATGGACTATTTCCATAAACATTTGAGATCCGTTCTTGAAAACCATTTCGTCCCACACATCAATCTGAGAGTACATGTTCGTGTTCTGAGTCCCGTTCTCCTCAAGCCCCGTCTTCCATAGCATCTCGTTCTTTTTCTCTCTTATTATCTTCACCGTCTTCTCTTCCACTGTAATTCCTGACTTGCTAATCTCCAGTTTCATCGCTCCTACCTCAAGGTTGAACATCAGGTAGTATCTCTACATGCTCATCGAATCCTTAGCAAAGATCTGAAAGATAGGTTCCCCGACTAGTTCTAGTGCTAGATGATTTGTAATAAGTATTGCCATAACACCGCAATCCTCTTAGTTTTTCTGAAATAGTTATTATGATTTTTTATTAAGTATTCTTGTTAAATTGTGAGGTATTCTATTCAAAACCCCTTGTTGAGGTTTATAAGTGCTTTGATTTGTAGGGTATAGTTGGGGTCTTATTGGGGTTAGTAGAGAAAACGCAGGTTTTATGTGAATTTAATGAATATTTAATGAGTATTAGTGTACTTAATTCAAATAAATTTAATCTGCTTGTCTTTATTGTATCTTTTGAATCTTGCTCTCTATAGTGGCTAAAGTATGTCATCTAAGGATTATCTAGGATATGAAGGAGCTCTCACTATAATCATCTCTACTATGCTTTTTATTTATTCGCAGACATCTTCTTATTTTATATGCTTCTAAGCTAAGCTAATTGATTGTTTTTCATGCTTAGTACCAAAGTATGACATGCTTTCCATGTCACTTTCTAATATGATAGCAAACTGCCCATACATCCAACTTTATTTAACCATTTGTCCACTTCTCTCTGATTGGGAAGTATCCTGATGTCCCAAGAACCTTTGCTAATGTTACAATCTCTTATCTTAAGGCTCTTTTGAAATCTATAACTACAACTTCTAAAGGACAGAGGTTGAGCATAACACTTTCAGGCTAAAGATCTCTATGAACATATCCAAGTTCATGAAACTCCTAGTCACCCTTCATCAAATCTGAAAGTATATCATTCAAGTCATTCGGATATCTGATTTGATATAGATAGTCTCTGAGAGTCATTTCATATTTCTTAAGCCTTAGTGCAATCAAAACCTCAAAATCCCTTAGTGAGGTTTATAAGTGCTTTGATTTGTAGGGTATAGTTGGGGTCTTATTGGGGTTAGTAGAGAAAACGCAGGTTTTTTTATGAATTTAATGAATATTTAATGAGTATTACTGTACTTAATTCAAACAAATTTTATCTGCTTATCTTTGTGATACCTCTTGAATTTAGCAGTCTGTAGTTGTTCTAGTATATCATCTAATGATTATCTTGGATATGCTGGAGCTTTTACGATGACCATCTCAACTATCTTCTTAATTTCATTGCATATTTCATCTTGCTTAATATGTTTAGCAGCCAAACTTATTGATTATTTCTCATGTTTTGTTCCAAAGTATGACATACTTTCCATATCGCACTCTAAGATAATTGCAGCTACCGCCCAAACATCCCATTATACAGAGCCATTTGTCCATTTCTCTCTTATAGGGAAGTATCCTGGAGTGCCTAAAACCTTAGCTAAAGTCACTATCTCTTGTCTTATTGCTCTGTTGAAATCTATGACTACTACTTCTAAAGGGCAGAGATTTAGCATTACATTTTCTGGCTTCAAATCTCTATGAACATACCCTAGATCATGGAGCTCTTTCACACCCTTAGTCATATCTGTGAGTATCTCATTCAAATCATCAGGATATCTATTATGGTAGAGATACTCTCTTAGAGTCATTTCAAATTTCTTGAGTCTCAAAGCAATAAAACCATGACCAAGTATAACTCCGTCAAGCTTAGCTAAGTTCTTGCATTATCTTTTCAAAGCCTCTCTCAGTACTATGTATTCATTTGCAAACTCATTTTAAATTGCTCGTTCTTAATGAGATACTTGAATGGGTATACCTTGTATGCGAATTCATCAACAACTATTAGTTTTACCTTGTTAGGTACGTCAATATTCAAATAGTTTTCAATACAGCTGCATATGTCGAATTCATTTAATGCAGGAATATACATTGCTGTCTCTTATAAGCATGCTATATACATACCATTTGATGGTTGGTTCATTGAATCAAACCGCTTCTATCTCTTAAGTCTCTCTTACTGTTCTTTTTGTGAATCAAGAGAATTATTTTTTCTTTTAGCAGGTACATACTTTTAAGTTTCCTCATCTTTAATCAGGAATTCGCTTAAATGACGCTTTTGCATATTTCTCTTTACTTTAGCTGAGTGAGTATAAGACTTCATGCAGGTAGTGCATTAATATCTACCATCTATTTTATCATGC